>JAMYXO010004471.1:0-5000 GCA_033310375.1 Conus canariensis | reverse complement strand
GCCACTTTGTTGACAATGTAGTGAGTCCGTCATTTTTTTCTCTTCTCTTTGTAACACCCTCCTTAACAAAAGATCACACGGTCTACTTTAGCACAGGTATTGCATTTTGATTTTTGACCAAACGAATCGAGCTTTCTGTTCCTAACTAGAATCAACAGATTGCTTTTGAAAGACATCTAAGAACAAATATGCAATGACCTGTTGTGGTGTGATTTTTGCTTTATACCGAATGCATTTGTGCAGCTTGAACCAAACCGAGTTCAACAAAACAAGCCACTTTATATGCGTAAACGAACACGTACACTTGGTAATGTACTCTTTCTGCAGAAAGATTTCTCATCATTTCATAATCTGACATCAAGCTGGCCTCCCCAAAAACGGCTGTGATGTTTACCCAACTTCATATAATCCACTGACAGATTTTTCATTTTTGGCAAAATTTTTGTATTGTGACATTCGAAAAACAATGCGTTGTAACACGTGATAGTTACAACGCAAAATGTCACAATCCTGCAATTTGTCGAAAATACCCGAATTTTTTTTTTTCAACAGTTTTATCTGAAAGGTTATTCTTACCTGCAACACACAGACATGCACACATGCACGCGCGAACGCACGCACGCACACACACACACACACACACACACACACACACACACACACACACACACACACACATTCACACCACACACACACAAACACACAGACACAGACACAACACACAAACAACACACACACACACACACACACACACACACACACACACACACACACACACACACACACACACAAACACTTATATAAAATACACGTGCGCGCGCAGAATTATTTCATCCACTGTCAGAACAGTCAAAGTCTGGTTTGCTCTAAAAGAATTAGACTGTTGGTGGCAAAATTGCTCTGATCTCATATGTTAAAGCATTCTTTTATAGCTCTTGATAAGCCTTTGTTCTGCATACAGTGCAGTCTTGTCCTTTCTGTCTCTCCCGTAAGTAGTAGAAAGAAACTCGTGGAGAGCGTGGCAGCAGAGAGTCCTCAGAAGAGAAGCCCCCTTCAAGCAAGTGTTTCGGCCCTTATCTCCTGACACTCTAGGGGGGTTGGGCCACACCCGGTTCATGACTCCGGATGTCCCTCTGCTGCCCCTTTTTTTCCCATCTTGGGACGAGCCATGGCTGGGATTCGAACCCATGACCCTCTGGACATGCTCATTTTCCACTTAATGACTCGCGCTTTAACCACTGAGCCACAGGGACACCTGATATTTGTAGGGAAATTAAGCCTTATGAAGTTCACTTTTGTTCCTCCTTGACCAGATCCAGCTTGAACACCTCTCTGCCGCTTCTGCCATTGCTTTCAGGGCTCTGGTTTTTTCCTTCCCTGCAACTGAGAGCTGTTTCATGAGGCTGTATGCAGACGTTCCTACAAACCCCCTAGCTCCAATTTCTGCAGTGAGGACTTTGACCTGATAGCCTTCTCTCCTCAGGCTGTTTGCCAGATCAGCATACTTTTCAGTCTTGTAGATTTGAGCTGCCTCCATTCTGTTCTCATATGGCACCGTGAGCTCGATCATGATCAGCTGCTTGGTTGACTTAGAGTGGACTACTATGTCTGGTCTCATGCCACTCTTGCTGATGATCTCTGGGTGACTCTTCCATTCTGGGAGGTCTGCAGTGCACTCCCAGTCATCTGCCCCGTCCAGCAGACTCTGCCTGCATGTTTCGAGTGGCACTGTTGTTCTTGGCCATGATTTGCTGCCTCCTGCCGTGAAGAATGTTGCGGGTGCTTTTGGAGTCCTGATTTTCCCTTTTGGGGTGTTGGTACTAGCCCAGACAACTTGTACAATTTCTTTGAGCACTTGGTTGTGCCTCCATGTGTACCTTCCTTGAGCCAGGGCTACTTTACATGAGCTTAGGACATGCTCCACTGTTTGTTTTTCATGGCAGAGGGGGCATGCAGGATCGTCTGTTTTCCCCCACTTCACCAGGTTTGCATTTGAGGGCAGAAGGTCATATGCAGATCTGAGAATGAAGCTGATCATGAGAGGGGCCATGTGCCAAATGTCATTCCAAGTGAGACTTCTTTGGAGTGCATTCTCCCACGTTGTCCATTGCCCTTGCTGGCTCTGCTGGACTGCTTTTTGGAGTCTTTTTTGGTCTTCTTCTTTTCTCATCTCCTGAATCATCATGTCTCTTTTGGCTTTTCCTTTGGCCTTTGACCACCATTCAGTTTTGGTCACCCCCAGTCCCTGTCTGTTGGTCTTGTGTGTCCTGTTATTTCTCTGATCTTGAGACTTTCTTTTGCAGAATCCATCGCCTCTTGAACTTTCCATTTTCTGCCTGTCTTCAGCTGGGGCTTAATTGCTTCTACCACCTTGTCTCCTGAGTCCTCCAGCATGCTTTGAAGTCTGATCTTCCCTGCTTTGTATTCCTCCAGGATGGATTTCAGGGGTAGTTTCAGCTTTGCTTGGCGACAGTACAGCGCTATGTCAGTCAGACAGGGTGGGACACCAAGCCATTTCCTTGTGAACTTGTTGATTTTGGCTTCCATTGCCTCCACTATGCTGGTGCAGATGTCGTATATCATCAGAGGCCATAGCAGCTTTGGTATCAGCATGAACTGCAGACACCAGACCTTGTATTTGCCAGGGAGCCCACACTGGTCAATGGTCTCCAAGCCTTCCTCCGCCATCTGCTTGGTTTCTTTTGCTCTTAGTGTGTCTTTCAGGTATCATCATACCATCTTCCAAGGCTCTTGACTGGTTCTTCTGTGACTGTTGGAATGGCCTGGTTGGCAACACTGAAGACCACAGATCCGGCCACTTTTCCTTTCCTCAGTGAGAGACTCCGTGATTTCTTTGGCTTGAACTTCATTCTGGATGAGGCAACTATGTCGTCCAGCCTCTCCAGCACATGACGTGTCTCGTCTTCTCTGGATGAAATCACTGTAGTGTCATCCATGAAGGCCTTGAGAGAAGGCATCTTGTATCCATCGCCAAGGTCTGTTTGTCTCGCGTTGTTTGTTGCTGCTTTCAAGATGAGTTCCATTGCCAGCACGAACAGTATTGGGGAAATTGCACAGCCCATTGCAATACCCACTTCCAAGTTGATCCAGTCTGTTGTGTACTCCTTGGTAGAGAACCGCATTGAGAAGCCATTGAAGTACTTCTTGAGCATGTCGCGGATGTTCTTTGGCACATGGTACATCTCAAGAGCCAACTGTATCATCTCATGGGGCACAGATCCATATGCGTTTGCCAGATCAAGCCACACTACGTCCAGGTCTCTCTTTTCTGTTTTTGCTTTTTGGATTGCGTCCCAGATCATTGTGGCGTGTTCTACACAGCCCGCCACGCCTGGGATGCCACCTTTCTGGACTGACACATCCAAGTACTTGTTTTCCATCAGGTACTTGGTCAGCCTTGCTGCCATGACAGAGAAGAAGATTTTCCCTTCGACGTTCAGTAGTGATATTGGCCTGAACTGGCTAATGTCACTTGAGTTTTGCTCTTTGGGGATGTACACACCATCTGCCGTCATCCACTGGCCGCTGATCTTCTGGTTTCTCCAAGCCGATCGCAGCAGCCTGTGGAGCCACTCCAGCACCTTGGGACATTTCTTGTAAAGCTGGTAAGGTATTCCGTTTGGCCCTGGTGATGATTTGGCTCTGGCTTTGTCGACCACCTTCTTGATTTCCGCCAACGTTGGAGGCTTGCCATTGAACTGTTCCTCAGGGTTGGTTGGCCACACCAGACCTTGAATGTCGAGTGGTGCTTTGCTCTGTGGGTCAGAGTATGTTTTCCTCAGATGCTGCTCAAGAACTCCTTTGTCCACACTTAGGGTCCCAGATTTTGGCTGCTCAAACAGTGTTCTGGCAAACTGGAAGGGGTCTCTGAAGAAGCGCTCTTGTGTCTTCTTCTTTTTGCTCTTCCTCTTCCTCGCAGATTCCGCTTTGCTGAGGGCACTGTGTTTTTCTTTCAGGTCTTTCCACAGTTTTTCCAAGCCTTGTTTTTCAGCTGGCAGTGCGGACTTCATTTGCATCTTGAGGTTTTTCTTTTGGACCCTGATCTTGTCCATCTTTTCTTGGCGTCTGGATTTCTTTGGAGGTGTTTTCTCTTTGGGTAATTCCCGTAATTCTATACCGAGTCAATAGTATGCCACTTTGTTGACAATGTAGTGAGTCCGTCATTTTTTTTTTCTCTTTATATCACCCTCCTTAAGAAGAGATCATACGGTCTACTTTAGCACAGGTATTGCATTTTGATTCTTGACCAAACGAATCGAGCTTTCTGTTCCTAAGTGGCATCAACAGATTGATTTAGATCGGCATCTAAGAACAAATTATGCAATGACCTGTTGTGGTGTGATTTTTGCTTTATACCGAATGCAATTGTGCAGACTTGAACAAAACCAAGCTCAACAAAACAAGTCGCTTTATATGTGTAAACGAACACGTACACTTGGTAATGTACTCTTTCTGCAGAAAGATTTCTCATCATTTCATAATCTGACATCAAGCTGGCCTCCCCAAAAAGGGCTGTGATGTTTACCCAAGTTCATATAATCCAGTGACAGATTTTTCAGTTTGGCAAAATTTTTGTATTGTGACATTCGAAAAACAATGCGTTGTAACACGTGATAATTACAACGCAAAATGTCACAATCCTGCAATTTGTCGAAAATACCCGATTTTTTTTTTTCAACAGTGTTATCTGAAAAGTTATGCTTACCTGCAACACACACACGCACACACGCACGCAACACACACACACACACACACACACACACACACACACACACACACACACACACACACACACACACAGAAACACACACACACACACGCATGCACACACACACACACATTCACACCACACACACACACACAAACACACACAGACACACACATACACACACACACAACACACACACACACACACACACACACACACACACACACACACACAACACACACACACACACACACCACACACCCCACACACA
>JAMYXO010004470.1:0-17409 GCA_033310375.1 Conus canariensis | reverse complement strand
TTTTTTTTTTTTTTTTTTTTTTTTTTTTTTTTTTTTTTTTTATTTTTTGCTGTCCAACCTCTGCGCCCACCTCAGGGGCAGTGCACCCACGCCGCCATTCTTTCTGACACCTCAACCCCCGTCCCCACAGCCACAGCCCGCTGGCCCCGCCGCAGCCACCGGCACCGGCAATTCCACAGGGAGCAGTCAGTGTCAAGTCGTCAAGATAGGCAAACCCACCAGAGGAGACGCTGCAACTGCTGCCGAGTCACTGCGGTGGTGTTCAGTGGCGCCTGTTTCTGATCTAACATACGCAGGCACACCACCTACTAAGGCCCCCTACTGACGACAATAATTGCTTAGTCGCGGAGCCGGGCGTGAGTGGAGCTCTCCCCTCCGGAGGGGCGCCACCCACATCCGTTCAACGACAGCCCCCCATGGGACTTTCCGCCGACACCGGTGACCCCGACGGTTACCAAACCAAAGGAGCCACAGACGTGGAGAGGACATCGAAATTGAGGTCACCATGAGAGCAGGGCATGAAGGGCCACAGAATTTGAGACATTTTTTTTTTTTATGCTGATCGATGAGAATGAGGATGATTAAGATGATGCTACGGATTTCCATTTCGGTCTGAGACTACATGACAGGGCCGTACTCTACGCTTCCTTTCATAATATATCCCGGCGTCAACCAGGCCCGAGAGATACAGGCACCTGCAGTGTTGGTCAGGAAATTTGAGCAACACTCTCAGAAACGCATCCATTAAGTGGATGAAACTCGACTGTGTGGTCCCAGTCTTCCCAACTGAGTCCGCAGCAACTCAACTCTGGGTAGGAGCCGGTCGGGGCAGAAAAACCCACATGACTTCTGATGGGATTCGAACCCACGACCTCCCAGCCGGGAGTCCGCGACGCTAACCACTTCGCCACGGCGGCTGGTATGAGGAGGCTTTTTACTGGTCACTTTCTCCATCAATGTTTTCTGCTGATTTTCTGGCTCGGTCATTTTGAAGGGAAACAAAATCTATATGATTAAAAGTAATTAACCCCATAATTACTGGCGACAATAATGTTCCAAATCTGTAATATAGATCACATCCTAGAGACTCTAATGACTTTGTTAAAACGGGATCCTGCGTTAAATCATACATAAAATCTTGTTCAGAATCAATGGGAGCAAATCTACTAACTAGTTTAGTGTACAAACTAAGAACTGTTTGTCCGACACTTTTGACCATTCTTGACCCCAGTTGCGCTTCATACCTGTTGTGATACTTTACAATGTCTTGCGGCGACATTTGTTGAATCTGTTCTATGCTGAATTCATTTCCAAGGTACCGTTTTGTTTTTCCACATGCTGCTAAAGAATACAGCCTTTCCTTTTGGCGCATAATAGCTTGGTCATCAACTTGATCATTTGTAAGTTCAGGAAGTAAATCATCGCAGTTCATGTTTTATTAATGAATAAATATTATTTTATTTTTTAAAAATGAGCACCGAAAAAACTATTACTAACCTTGTATACCATTCTGCTGTTATTGGAGGCCTAAGTGTAGGATACACAATGCTTGGTAAAAGCCTGTTAAAAATAAAACCAGCAGATCTTGGCAAACTAGACTTTGAAGACTCAGCAAAGTTGATTGCTGTTATTACAGCTTCATTTGCTACGAAAGATTTTCTAGTTAAGCAAGGAATAATTCCAGACAGTATCAATATGTAAAAAAATACATTTATAAAAATGGCTTCACTCGTAATGATGATTGGTGGCGCTGTGGTTAATGCGCTTGCTTTTAGCGGAAGTAATTACGCGTTTAGTAAACTACAAAATAACGATGAGAGAAAAAGACATAACAGAGCTATGGAGCAACTAGCTGCTGCACAAGACACCTATGAAAAGCAAAGAATGGAGCAGTTAGATTTTATTAACGACAGACTTAAACAACAGGGACATGCAGCTTACACATTTAAAGATGTTGATCAAGCAATAAAAGAATATTATCTTGTAACAGGCAAGCCAATCGAGACATTGCCTCCACCAAAATTTAGCGACTTTTATCAACCATCAGAAAAACAAAAGATGCAAGAAATATTGTTTATTGTCTTTGGCATGACCGCTGTGTATTTTGTTGCACATAATATTGGCTGAATAAAAAATGAACAAGATCTGTTATTCGCCAAAAGGATATTGGAAGGGAATAACGGCAATTAAAAAGCTTAGCCAAGCAGCGGGAGTCAGTGAACAAACAGCAAAGGAATGGTTATCTAAACAAGCGATTTGGCAAATTTATCTACCAGCGCCTAAACAAATACAGAGACCACACTTTGTGAATATAACTCCAAACGACACCCATCAAATGGACCTTCTATATTTACCCCATGATACGATTAGACGAAAAAGATTTAAGTACGCACTTACAGTCATTGACATAGCTTCAAGATACAAAGATGCGGAACCATTAACACAAAAGAGTGCTTCTGCTGTTGCTGTCGCTTTACAACTGATATATCAACGAGGCCCATTAACTTATCCTCGCATGATTCAAGTCGATGATGGAAAAGAATTTAAAGGTCAAGTGAATCAATTATTGTTAAAACATAGAGTTACCATTAAAAGAGGCATTCCAGGAGTTCACAGATCACAGGGTTTGGTTGAAAACTTTAACAAACAGTTATCTGAAAGACTTTTTTCCTACCAGTATCACAGAGAGCTGATTGACAATTCTCGCAACACAGAATGGGTTAGAAGGCTGCCCTCAGTTTTGCGCGCAATGAATAATGAAGAATTTAAAGGTCTAAAACCAGTACAAGCAATCAGAAAACAAACAATAAATGTTGTTGAAGGAGAGTCTTCATCAAGCAAACTATTACCATTTGGTTTGAAAGTGAGATACCTTTATTCGCCGGGAGAAGCGGAAGGGGACACTCGCATCAGGGCAACAGATCCAGTTTGGAGTGTTGATCCATATGAGATAAAAAAAATTGTGAAAATGAATCCGCCCGTGTATTATTTACGAGAAACTGACACAACAAAACGGCCGGCCCCTCAAAGATCTTTTGTGAAGGAAGAACTGCAGATAATCCCTCCAGACACAGTCGCTTAATTATTTTTTAATTTAAATTAAAATGGCGGCAAGAATGGAAAAGGAAGAATCCTTACGTAAAATGGCACTGGAAGCAAGAATGGTGAAGGAAGAGTCCTTAGAAATAATGCGAAAAATATTTGATTATAATCTTGCTATTAGACTAATATTTAAGAAGATTGATTATGCCATGCTAGACAAAACCTCAAATTTTGATTGGGAATATATTAAAAAAATTCGAGCGCATTTAGCAGTAATGAAAAATAATTTGGTTGAATTGGGTGATGATATAGTTAAGCTTAACGAACTGTTTTAATCTACGCAAATACATTTGGGTTTAAAATGGAAGCTCAAAGGGAAATGGCAGAAATGGCAAAGGAAAAGTCTTTAAAATTAATGCAAGATTTATTTGAGTATCAGTATATCATTAAAGAAGTATTTGAGAAGATTGACAATCCCTGGCTAGAACAATCGCCAGACAATCGCTTTAAACCCCAAAGCTTTTATTTTGATTTATGGGTATGGGAACATGAATATTGCGAAATGACAAAAAAAATTAAAGCACATCTAGCATTAATAAATAATATTAATTTTGCTAAATTAGATGATGATATAATTGAACGTGCGATTGCTGAAAAATATAAGCCCATATGATTATACTATTCTCCAATGCCCGATTGCATATGAAAACTCTGGATTAACAAACACACGTTTTGTGTTTGTTCTATCTAATGACTTCTTTGTTACAACAGTTGTGTTGATCTCATGTAGATTAGATCGTAGTTTTACGTTGTCATGATGAAAAGTCTTATTGTCAAACAATGCTTTTTTATAGTTGTCATGGGATATGCTTGACTGCACAACACTGCGAGATATTCCCTTTGCTTTTTTAACAACTTTTTTTTGGCTTGAAAGACTGTACATTTTCGACCTCAAACCAACAAACTCCTTGATCACACCACCAGATAATTCATCCTTCATCTTACCTAAAACCTTCTTGTTAATATCTGAATGCAAAGGCGAATCTTTAGGGTAATCAGATGTGTCGTACCATCCAGCATGCCCTTTAGCTACTTCTAATTCCATGTCTTTGTAAAAATCTTCAGTAGGGATGTCGATTACAAAGGAATCTGTATCTGTGTACAGAACTCTGGACTCTGGATACAAGGGTTTAAAGTAGTCGTAAAGAAATTCTAACATCAAAAGCTTCGACAGCTCTAAAACAGTAAACCCAATAAAAACGGGCTTATCCAATTTGACTTTCTTTTTTTTCATCATTATGCCAAAAAGCTGATCATGAAATCTTCTGAAGTCCTGATAATTAGGTTTTGAAGTCAACTTAATTGCAACGTTTTCTCTGGTGACCAATCTAACATCTTTACGCTTGTGCGGATTTTCCATAGTCTTTCCAAAACAGCTGTTGTTCATCAACTTGAAAAAGTCTTTTTCTGAAGCATCTGCGGATTTAGTTCTGAGATCAGTGTTCTTCATGATGTATGGTTTCATGAACTGTTCTTGATCAAATTCAATTATACGATGAACTGCTGTTAACTTTAAACCATGTCTTAAATAAAATTGGAGAAGTCTGTAATGGCAGACATAATTTTTTTTGCCTCGAAGATTAGGCACAAGTTTAGGCGGTTCTGTCATTGACACTTTTAGACTTTCTGCCGCTAATGGATAGTCATTATGGTAATCATGAAGTTCATGAGGATATTCTAAGTCAACTTCTAGAATGTATCCACACTGTTGATCTGGTGTCAAACTGCCCAACCACTTTAATGCTTTTTGAATATTATTCGTATCTGTGTACATTTTAAAGTTGCGTAATGGAAGTGATTGCGCCATTGCCCATCCATACAGATTGTTTGCATCTAAATACATGAGATAGTTAGACCTTTTACTTGGATCATAGTCGTCCAAGTATTTGTTGTTTGCTTTACAGTAATGGTGCGACGCCATACTGATTCCCCCACGCAATCCGTTTTCAATCATCTGAAGCATTGGCAGGTTAGACAATAAATCAATTTGTACTCCAGTAAATTTTAAGAAAGCGTCCCAGCTCATCCCGGGCGCAGAAATATAATGCGCAGGATCCAGGCTGTAATGTTTCATGCAGGTCTTCCTATAATTTTCAAAAATATCCGCCAACAAACAGGTATCCGCCATTAAATAGGAATCATGATAGTCTCCCATCGTTTTACACTCTAACTTCTGCCACGCATCTTGAGCATACGAATAATCAGAATCACTGATGTCCTTTCCTCTAAGACTAGAAAAGAACGCGCCTTTAGGCGGAAGTGTATCTTCGTCAAACCTTTGCCAACTGTTCATGTACTCATAAGGGTAAACGCCCTTTCTAACAAGAGTTGGGTCAAAATATTCTTCTGTTTTGGGCAGGACTTTAAGGACATAGCCAGTGACTCTAATGAACCCATCATGTGTTGCATAGAGTCGTAGAAAGACATGTTATTTAAAGTGAAACACATGTACTTTTCTGATGACTGTGCAATGCATGACACCCTGAAGTCGCTGGTTACTGCTTGCATTATAAGGTGAGAGTCGTAACCTCGCAAGTTGTGAAAGAATATAGGCAGCTTCCATGTCTTTGGTTCAAACTTTAGTTGAAGATTGCATTTGTTATGTGCTGCTCCTCTAAACTTTCCACTAATGTGATCATGGTCTCTTACTGTTGGATTCTCTGCGGTGGCAACCAAGGCCGCCCCACAAATCCAACAGTGAGTGGCTGAGTCATACTGTTGTTGGTCTTCAGGCGTCATTATGATTTCAGATAAGTTTAGATTATTAGAACAGGCATTACGCACTTGCTGCATGCGTTTTAAGAAGTATTTTGCAGCATTTGGTCCTCTGTATAATTCTGGCTTTGAATGGGCGCCATCCGACCTAACAATGATGAAGGCAAATGAGCAAATCTGATGATTACTCATTAAGACTGTTTTAGGAAGTTTCTGTGGGGTTGGTCCTTCATAAGGAACAATGAGTGATTCGAAGTCTGCGTAAACAACATATGGACTAGTTTGCAACCGTTTCCAGTTCTTAAAACTAACTTTACTGCCTCTCCGGGCGTAATTAGTTCTGTATCACAGTCAACTGGGCTAATACAATGTTTTATATGTTCGCTCGCAGCTTGAACGGACGGAATTCTTGTTAAACATTTTCTACAGAATTCTTGTTTGCTATGTTGTTTTGTAGTATGCACTAGTAATCTACTCATTGTGCGTATTAGAGTGTAGTGCAACCCATTAAGGCTTTGCATCAGGAGTAAGTCTACATGACTCCTGGTTGGTTCGCCTATTGTTGGACTGTTCTTTGACACTCTAATTGGCAGAAGGTTGGTTTCTTCAGACCATGTGTAGACATTAACAGTTATTGGTGGATTTTGTTTTTCAAACTGATCAATTTTGTCTACAGCCATAGGAAATTCAAGGCCGTTAAGATCATTGGCCCACTGTAAATAGTTAGATACTCTCTCTGCATTTTTGGCAACGTGATGCAGCCTAGCAAGAACGCACCACATAAAACATTTGTCGTCTGAATTCTTTATGTTCAGAACTGCTCTCTTTGCAACTAATGTTGGAGGCAGTGGAATGTAAGCCTTGCCTACAATTGGCTCATACTTAGCTTGTCTTAATCTGATGTCTAGGACTTCACCCTCTGACCAACCAGAGCCTCTCATTTTAGCTGCTTCAGAGGCTTCATTAAACTGTGTAAGAAGTTGATCTGCCCAACCGGGTGTTAAGACATTATGAGAAAGAATAGTCTGCTGTTTAGTTGAGACCCAGACTTCTAGATTTTCTTCGTTTATTGTTATATAGTCGATTAAAACAACTAACCTTACTTTAACTGGAGGGTTTATTGTTAGTTTACTTGGAACTTGAGAAATAGCATGTTCAACGCTTGCCTGTACCTTTGTTGGATCAATAACTTCTAAAACGACCTCATTTAAAGCTTTTGACAAACGCTCTTCCTCGAGCATTGCTTCAAACAATTCATCTGAACCTTCATATATCTTATCCATGTTGAGCTTCTTTTCTAACTCAAAATATTTATTTAAATCAAAAAAATAAAAGTTAATCAGAATCAATATCAACGGTCTTTTTGTGCTTGGACTCATAAACTAAAGTATAAACGCCCTTTGGTGTTGTTAATGTGAGCTGTTTAGAACAGAGTTTAATGTTTCGTTTACTTTTTTTAAACATTCCTTTTTTATCTGGTCGGTGTCTGGTTGTTGAGAAAAAGTTGCCCTTGCCTTTCTTTGAAGATCAAACTTTTGTCTTTTGTAGTCCTCAAAATCAGCCTGTAGGCGACTAAATTCTTCATCCGTGATGTTTGAGTCAGCAAGTGCTTTATCAATTATCAGTTTGAAGGAACTAAGTTTAGCTGTTATTAGTTGAACCATAGCTGTGTGCTTTTGGAGTTTAGCTTTTATTTTTTTGCTGACAGCACTTACAGCCAATGAACACAGGCCAAGAGTTAAAGACAAACCACCTAGAGGTAAAGCTACCGGTGCACCTACGCCTGTTGCTAAGAGACCTACACTTGTTCCTGCTGATAGAGCACTAGCTGTCGATGCTCCAGTATTAACATATGTAACAGCATTAAAGACAGCAGAATACCTTCGTTTGGTTTTGCTGTATTTTGAAAGGTCCTGCTCTAGTTTTTGTTGCATTTGTGTAATGTTGGTTAATCTGAAAGTTTTTATGTCTACAGCAGCAGCTATCTCTTCTTTGGGCACTTTTGGATAAGTCGTAACAGACATGCTTTTTTAAAATAAAAATAATTTAGTATTGGATATCTTTCAATCTGTTATCTTGAATATTCAGCTGCGCATCATATATTAAAAACAAATGTACATTAAGTGGTTTATCACTCTCTTTTTCTTTATCAATTTGAATGTTTATTACGTCTTTAACTGTTCTCCCACTCCCATGCAACTGATTATCTTCTGTTGACCTTAGGTCAATCCATAAACCGTATTTCGTTGTTAAATATTCATCAAGTCTAACACTGTGAAGGTGTAGATCTTTAGACACAAGGTCTACTGTTGGATTTCTACACCTCCCGCCTCCAAACAATTTTCTTATTTCATCAAAATGATGATAAGGTTTAAGCCCGCTACCGTAGACTTGGTTAGGACTACCCTCAATTGAACATTGTACTTTCGTTATTTTAGGATTGATAAACTTTTCACTTTGTCTTTTGAATGGTTCTTCATCTTCACACAGCAATAAAATACCTTTAAGTGATCGTGCTGCGGCGCTAAAACTAAAGTTCCATATTGTGTCTGCCCTGCTTTTAGGATATTTTGAATGATGAATCACTCTTTCGTAATATATTGCTAATTTTGACTGATATTGTTGCTCAATCAGCCTTGCTAAGTTAGGGTTGCTAACAATGTCAAACTCTAACGAGATGTCGAAAATGCTGTACTTGGAATCAGTGTCTGTCGATCTAATGACACGTTTGTATTCATTAAAAGTTAGTTCATATGACAATCTGTCTTTTAATGCTCCTTGAAAGTATGGCGCATGCGCTTTTAACAACTCAAAATCCAAGGGTATAGAAAAGCGATTTCCAAACGCATAACTTACAGCTTCATACTTGTTACCGTCTTTAGCATCTTCGGCGTCTATTCTGTGTTTTAGTGCTTCGTTATTTTCGATTCCTTGAAACGCAAGATCGGCCCTCTCATTATCGGTTAGCCATAGATCACAATAGATTAAAAATATGTCTGCATTGTGTAAAGAAAATATTTCTTGCCCCTCAAGTTTTATAGAAATTTTCTTAACGATTGCCCGTCCCAGATTCTGTACAACTGTCCTGTTTGCGTCTGTTGCTGAATCAAGTTCTATTTTGAAAGTAAGCCGTGCAGATCCCGGCACAATCACTTCATCTGCTCCTAGGTCTGGAAATTTAACAGTAAGAATTTGATCTGAATCAATAGTAGATGGATTATTTGGAACAATAATATTCTGTTTATTTCCCTTCACGCCAAAGGGCTCTTTCAGTTTTCTATGCGGGTCAAGAATCGAGCCATATGCTTGTGACATTTTTTTTATAAAACAAAATAAAAAGTTAATTATTTAAAAACATGGCAGAAGAAGATTATGATGTTTTTGATCCTGGAGACGACATGAGTGAAATGACGCCTTTGACACATCCATTACAATCATTGCGGCGTGAATTAACAGAAAGTAAGGTCAAATCATTTTATCAAAGTTTAGGCCAAGAACCTCCCGAATTTATAGACCCTAATGATTTTGAAACAAAAGATGACCATTTGTTTGTGAAAAACGAGCAAGGACAACTTGTTCAGCTTACAACTAAACCAGACCCATCAAAGTTTTTAGCAAAGACTACAATTAGACAAAGGCTCAGTGTGAGCGATCAAAATCGCCTTGGCATTGCTAAACCGCGAAGATTAGACAGTGAGGCAGTTGCTAAACTTCAAAACACACTACAAGAACTCCCAACAGATAACCAAATACAAAACATACCCCTTAAAGATTTAAGCCCAACAGCAGACGAAATAATAGAAACCAGTTTTTTCAGAAGCATTAAAAACTATGCACGATCCGCCGCTACCTATGAGAGAAATAACGGCCCTTGATCATGCTTTGAAAAGCATCAGAGGCGAATTAACAAACAATTTAGCAAAACTGGGTGAACTAGATGAGCATATAAAAAGAGAAAAAGAAAAACTAGTTGAGGCTGATGACCACAACTTAGGACCTAGTGTTAAAGAAAGAATAACACAAAGACTAAAAGATCTTGAACAAGAGAGATCAGCAAGACTAGAAGTGCTGTCTACTAACCGAGAACAATTACGAACTCAAGTGAGCAGAATAAGAGAAACTATCCAAAGAATTTTATATGAAGACACAACGTTAGCAGAACGAATAAAAACACTGTTTAGAGAGCAAGGTGTCACATTAGCAAGTGTTATAACAGCCTTAGGATTTGCAATAAGTACACTGGTGTTGGCTATTACAGGCGGCGGTGGTGGGGGAGCAGTGCCTCCGCCACCATCTTCTCCACCTGATAAATCATGGGTAAAAAAACAACTTGATCATCTTGCAAGTTTATTAAAAAAATTAGCCAGTAAGGCAATAGACTCTTTGCCTGGTATAATAGGAGGGATCGTTAGCTGGCTTTTGTCTGCCGCAAGTAAAGTAGTTGGCTTTATGGCCGAGCACTTATGGGCATTAGTTGTCTTAATAGTTGGGTTACTCTTTAGTAAGATAAAGACCAAGTAATCCTAGGGCAGTTAATCCAATAACAAGTGCTGTCTTTTCATATTCATGGTCATTATTTTTTGAGGCCACGGGGATTGGATGGGGTTTTGGGGCCTTGGGGATTGGTGGGGCTTCTTTTTTTATTGCTATTGCTGGCTTAGAATTTACGTCGTTTTTTCCGACCTTCTCTTCTTTACCAGCCACAAGGATTTCATTATTATAGTTTATTATTGTTCCTACCTGGAGCCTGAGGTCAGAAGGTAGCATGTATAAACCAGTACCGACAGCAAAGTCTACTTTCGATCTTGCGTATTGCAAAACATTTTGGTACCTTTTAATACTTGAAGGCAAATCAATTGCAGAATTAATAGAATCCTCTAAATTTGCTAAATACTGTTTTTGGGCGTCAAAGCCAGTAGAAGGATCAATTATGTTTGATCTCGTTTGTGCTTGCGAACCTAGCAAACACCAAACATAAGTACGAATGGAGTCGTTTATTCGTTCTATTCCCGCTCTAGTTAGACCATTAGAAGTATCCAAAATAAATGTTGTCCATGCTGTTTTATGCTCTTGCTCTATGGACCCGAGGTGAACAGTTGTGCCTGAAGAGAAAGATGTGTAAGGAGGATTCCAATCATAGTTATACTTTCTATGCACGCCCCAATAATAAAGAGTGCCTAAACCATGATTAAGGTCCAACTTTTGTCTAAAGTCTGTCTTTGGGTCAATATCAAATTCGTTACAGATCCTTTCAAAAGCCTTGTAATCTATTCTGTTGCTGAATGGATTAAACGTTTTGTCATTTGGTAATGGCGCTTGCAGTTCAGACAAAATACGTCTGAAGGTGTAATAAAAATGAAATCTATACACTGACCTCACCAAAGGA
Organism: Conus canariensis; assembly: GCA_033310375.1. Lineage (NCBI taxonomy): Eukaryota > Metazoa > Mollusca > Gastropoda > Neogastropoda > Conidae > Conus > Conus canariensis. The sequence continues at coordinate 6,206 of JAMYXO010004470.1, read as the reverse complement.
TCAGGATGATTTAAATGATCAGCATACGACACTCCACACCCAGTTGATGCACAAAACACAGCAAAGTTTAACTGGTTCTGATAAAACTGCATCGGATGACTGAACCACACTTTCGGGATGTAGTCTTTTTTAATAGGAGGGTTAAGATATCTGTTTAATGGAGTACTAACCTTTACTTGAAAGGCGTCAGACTGAGTCACAGAAATGTCGAGAGTATCAGTTGTTATATCTTTAGGACTGTAGTGCGGCCCAACAGAATATTTTGCATTAGTATATTTGAATGCACTCATTTTTAAATTTGTTTTAAAAATGTTTGTAACAATAACAACTCAAGACAGTCCTTCGTTTTTAGAATATGCTATTGATAATAACTGCGGAACCCGAAGGGTCGCACTCCATGAAATTTTTTACAAAGTCGTATGGTTTAATATAAGTCAATCCAAGAGGAATAATGAGATTCGAAAACTTGATGACGGAGGAAACTTAATTAGCCAGTTAACCATACCTGATGGTTATTACGGGTTTTGCTCACTAAAAGAAGCAATGAGTAACTTCGACATTACTCTCAAACTTAACAATGCAAATCTAAAAACAATGTTAACATTCAAACCTGAAAAAGAAGTAGTCCATTACTTTTTTGATGTAGAGCTAGCTAAAATGTTAGGCTTTAAAATCAATTATGTCTATCATAAATTTAGAGTTGCACCAGACGAAACTACTTTTGAGGGAGAATATCCGCTCGATCTTGCCTTATATCCATTACTCTATGTACATTTGGATGAGCTGAGCACTGATGAAAACTTATATGATGGAAGGCCCTCAACTGTTTTAAGAGCTCTTCCATCAGGGAAAGCTGCATATTGCGATTATGAAATTATACGATTCCCTAATTTACAGTTTAAAAGATTAGCTTGTGGGAGGGTCAGATCATTTAATATAAAGATCACAGATAAAACGGGGAAAGTCGTAAAATGTGATAACCTGCACATTGTTTTAGAAATAAAATAATACGTTGTTTTAAAAAATGTCACGTGGACCAGACGATTCGGGGGTCACATTAGCGCCTGAGAGGTGTGTAACTTTAGAATTAAAAGACCTTGCAGACGTTGAGGACTTTGAACAAAACGGTGAGATAGGCACTTTATATGGTTTTGAGTACACTAAAGATGGTTATTATAAGCGCAAAGAGGTTGACGACAACAAAAGGTTTCCTAAACTAGAACAACTACGCAATCTAGAAGCAAATAATACAGGTCAGTATGAATATAAAATAGTTCGAAAAACTGACAACAAATGGCACTTAGAACCATATTTAGAATGGGACATAAAATTTGAATTCTTAAGCCCATTTACATTTTTCGACCGCCAAAAAAGTTTCAGAAAAGCATTGAACTCTGGCCCTTTACATGTAAGTCTTATGCCAGAGGACAACAGTCGGAAAGAGATCGAAATAAAGCCGTTTGGGGACAAACAGTACATCCTCCACAGAAGAGAATCGGTTTTAAAGAAAGCTTCTACAAAATTACAGTTCATTCCACGCACAAAATTAGGAGACACGTTCACAATGATATTTAAAATTTCTGTCTTAAAAGATGAGGCGAGAAATGGAGCTGTGGGTGTCAGTGACAACCTTATGGAAGGAATTCTTATTAGCTGGCAAAACTTAGACGTTGACAAACTTAAAGTTACTGTCGTTGTTCTTTACAATGGCGAGGATATTAAGGTCATGACAACAAGCAACAAAATTGATATTAGTTTAAATAGAAACGATCTTACAGAACTGAACTGGATTAATCTTACACATTTGGGCCTTATAGGGTTTTATTATACTGAACAAGTTTTGACAGAGAGTATGATAAAAACAATAACTGGTGTAAATTAAATTCTGTTATAAAACTATGGAGCAAACGACTTTGGTGTCAATGTTAAACTTTATGACAAAAACCCCTCATTGTTCATTGATTTGTGGACAGACTGGTTGTGGAAAAACAATATTTGTCCTCGACCTATTACAAACAGTTTATCGTTATAATTTTGATCATATTGTAATTTTCTGTCCAATACTTAAATGGAACAAAGCATATCACGACAGAAGGTTTATATGGACAGATGATGACATATATTTAGTTGATCCTAGCAATAAACTGAGTGAGTGTTTAGAACATTTCTTTAGACAGTTTGAAGGAACTCAGACACTATTTATTATAGATGATTGTTCAGCAGAAAAGGATATAGTCAAAAAAAGAAACGCTTTGTCAAAACTAGCTTTCAGTGGAAGACATGCTGGGATAAGTGTGTGGATTTTATGTCAAAAATATAACTCAGTTTTAAAAGACTTTAGAGAACAGTTAAAGACTGTAGTTTTATTCCACATGAAAGACAGAGACGCATTTGATGAATGTATGCGTGAAAATGATGTTATTGAAGACGATCAAGAAAAACGAAGGATTAAGCAAAAACTAAAGTCTCAAAAGTTTTCTAAATTAGTGTTAAAAACAGATAATCCTACACATTATGTATGTTTGTAAAGTGTTTACTATTAGAGAACTATAAAATAGGCATTCTGGGTAAGCCGGCGGAGCAACAGCGAAACCAGCTTTAGCCGGTTGGAGCTGGCGGAGGTGGGTGAGCCAGAATGCCTATTTTATAGTTCTCTCCTTTGCTTGTTCTTATCTTGCTATTTTTTTTTTTTTTTTTGCCTTTCAGTGTACCTTCCATCTATCCCTGTATGTACGTTTTAAATAGTGCTCCAGAAACTGGCACTTTTCCACAAATGTTCTGTTTTCCAAGTTATTTCATCCCATTCTCTGTCAACCAATTTTTTTTTTTCCTGTGTCCCATTGTCCGATGAAAAGGTGGTGTGCAGGCTGGGCTGCAGGGATAACACTGGATCTTGTATGTGTACATCAACTGGTATCTGTTTGAGAGGACAAGAATACTGTACATCCACTGGTAACGTTTCTGAGAGGACAAGGCAAGGCTACTGTATGTGTACATCCACTGGTATGTGTTTCTGAGAGTACAAGACAAGAATACTGCCTGGTGGGAAACTTTTTTTCTTTTTCATGGGGGGAAGAAAAAAGGAGGGGGGGGTCTATTTGATGTAGAGAAAGGAAGATAGCTGTAACTTATGTCCAAGGTGAACAAAGGCAGGTATGGTAGTGTGCATGTTTGTGGAGGATATGCATGCTAGTTTTGGATGTTGGAGCCATTTGTGATGGAAGTGTCGCACCCCCTACCCCTCTGTCCATAGTGGACCCGGACAGCTTGGGTGCACTATGCATGACTTTGGCAAAATCAACCTGATTTTTCTAACTTGCTGCCAAAGTCATGCATAGTGCACAACCCAGCACCCCTAAATGCCTTTGAATTTCAACTGTTTATATTGTAATATGAATAATGTACATATGTTAATGAGGGCAGGATGTAGAAAAGTTTGACACCAGCATGTCCTTGATGAAACGCTTTATTTCTGTGTGTGCATCATGAAAAAGGCAGCCATGAAACTTAAGGGATGGAGAATATATATAAAAATAAAAGGAATATATTATAACTGGATTATTGTTGGTTTGAAAGTGGTATGTATGTGTGGAACGGAGAAGAAATATGCAGACTGTTCATGCCATGGTAAAATCGAATGAAAGAAATTTTGGGGGCGGAATAGCCTATCTCCAAGTTTGGAGATCAGACTTTCCACCCCATGGTATAAGAAAATGTTCCAGTAACAAAACAAATAGGAATGCATAGAATAGTGGACGATTCATTGTAGGGGTAATATCGGTATACAGGCCTTCAGTGAGGTGTCCAAAAATGGTTGGATCCATAACTCTGTACAAAATTAATTTCTGGACTTAGCCACCAAAATGACACCACAATGTGGACACCAATTACAATGCATCAATGACTGAAACAACAATATGCTTCTTCCAAATATTGTTAGGGCTACAGAATTAAGGAGATTCCTCCAGCCATCTTTGGAGAGGGAAAAAATTCAAGGGAGCCACGGAGGGGATGGAGATAGAGGGCGGGGAGTGAGTGGGGGGAGGAAGCCTTCAACAGAGGGTAGGTACAAATATTTCAACCTCACAACTATGAAGTCCAACAAAATCGTCCCATTTCCTTTGAACCTCCCATTAAAAAAAAAAAAAACCCATTTTTATTACAATGGAAATTTCACTTCAACTCTTACTATAACATCCAACAAAGTTGTCTAATTTCCTCTACATTAATAATAATTTAAAAAAAAAAAAAAAAAAAAAAAATCACATTTGGTATTTTTCTGGAATTTTCACTTTGCTTCTCTGTTTACCCTGAACGAAAGACCCCCCACCCCCCGCATGTGTACAACAGAGAATGGGAACAATATTACCTAAAGACTTAAGTCAGGGTGGGCCAACGTACCCCCCCCCCCCAAACACCCCCCCCACCCACCCACCCCCAATCCAACCCCTACACCACCACTGTAAACAAACTGAAAAACCTAAGTGGATAACCCCCACACCACCACTCTAAACAAACAGAAGAACAAAAAAAGTAGACCCCATTTCCAATGAATGCATCTGTGATTGGAACAATCACCCAGTAATACTCGAAGTATACACTGCATTGCTAAGCTTGCAGAAGATGAGACCAGGATGACAGGAAAAACATGCGTATTGCATACCTTGTAAGATCAATGACTGATTCATGGCACATCAAGTTTACATCCACGCAAATACACAATGCACAGTGGCTTGACCAGCACAGGCCGACATACAAAAACCTTGCCAAATTTGTGCAACCAGGGTCATCCAATTCAAAATCCAACGAGGCTCTCTGACCTTTGACGCTTGAATGAATATATCAATGAATAAGATCGGGGAAAAAACCCTGGTAGAGGGGGTGTGGTAGTGAACAGTGAAAGGGGGAGAGGAACAGAGTGAGCAACACCCTAACTATCCAGCTAAATCCTGCTGAACAGTAAAACTTCTGCTTATCATACAAAAAACGAAAAGTTATTTCAACAAATTCTGTAACATACAGGGAAAGGATTATTGCCACATCAGTAAAGCATCAAAAGATGTAAACAAGATCACAAATTTCTGTTGTTTTTTCCCCCAGTAATTTGTTAACGAAAGGCATTTCACCGACAGGTACAGAAACATGCACCCAGGAGTGCACTCGGAGAAAAAAAAATCATCAATTAAATCATATGGTCATCACTTCTACACTTACTACTATCATTGCTTTTATCATCATATTTCTATTATTATTATTATCATCATTATTATCAGAATTGCTATCATTTCTATTATCATTATGAAGATTATTAATGTCATTATTATTACTAGTTATGATTACTATCATTATACTTATGATTACTATGTCCTATTATTACCAATCCCATTGCCAGCATTAGTATTAAAAGTAAAGTAGTAATACTCGCATGCAATAACTTATCAACAAAAACAAACTGTATGTGTGTAGGTATGTGCCCCCCCCCCCCCCCCCCCCCTTTTTGTTTTTAACCCCTCCCCTTCTTCCCTTCATCCTCATAGTATCAACATCTAAAAGTAGCACGTGCCTATCCACTATCGCAATATTGACCCGCTATATCCGCCACCAACACACACTACCATACCTCTCACTACTTGCCTCATACATAAGTTACAGCTGTCTTCCTTTCCCCTCTTACTACATTCTCTCCATTTGCTACATCAATCTATTTTTCATACAGATACCTGTCCACTCCCTTTTCTTCATCTGGTTTTATTCCAGTTTCATAAACCATCTCCTCTACAAGAATTTCTCTTCCCTCCTTCCTGTGCACATGTGTGTGCGTGTAGGTGTAGGTATGTGGAAAACACACACACCCTTCCGCCGTTCCAGTAGTGATGCTTGCTCTTCACACATTGATCATTTCTATTCCTTTCCAGTTACAATCATTATAACTATATTGACCATTTCTATTCCTTTCCACGACTATTATCATTACTATTATTCTTTTCCACGACTATTATCATTACTATTATCATCATATCGTTGTCATCATTATCACTATCATTACCACCACTACCATTATGCTTATGATTACTATGTCCCATTATCACTAATCCCATCACCAGCAGAAAGTGGTAATAGTAATACTAGAACTAAATTAGAGAAAGAGAAAAGTGTGCGTGTCTGTGGTGTGTGTGTGTAGGTATGTGGTATCCCCCTTCCCTGCT
>JAMYXO010004469.1:0-12500 GCA_033310375.1 Conus canariensis | reverse complement strand
TAATAATATTTTGTGCGCGCGATCATCTAAAATGCTCTAAATTAATTATTTCAGATTTACCAGTCAACACATTATGATTGATTATGGAGCTGTCATTTTCATTTGTCTGCTCTCATCATATTGTGTTGTCATGTATTAACCCATATTATGCAAATTCTATTTCAGTTTCACCGTTGCATACAACCATATTTAGAAGATGTGATACTTGTATGGATGGAGTGTGAATGCAGATTTATTAATTGAAGAATTGTAAACGAGTTCAAGTTATGAACGAAACATTTTTCTTGGATCTAAGTGATCTGTGTAATATGAAGATTAACGCGATTTGATTTAATCTGTTCAGAGATTAAATATGATTGTAATTCATTAAGCATTAAGCCTTGGCGAATTACACAGTTAAGGCAGATTGGGATATTCGTGTATACTTTTCTTCTTTGTTAACGAGTTTTATCGTAAAGTAAATTTTTGAAGGAAATCAATTGTAAATGATAGAGTAAGCTAGTGTAATTGTAAAGTGTGTTTGGAGCGTGTAGTGAGTGGATTAGTGATGTGCTATTAAGTGCAAGATTTAAGACGATCGTTACCTTGCAGGTTCTTTATCTGTGTCATGCATCTTCATTATCCTACTACATTCTTCATTGCTGAGGAACGTGTTGACGTGTCAACGTTGCTGAGGTCTGGAGGTGGACTCTGAGCATCAGTGGAACTCCGGAGGACAACAGGATTCCGTGAAGCTGAGTACCAGTCATACGAACACATCCTTCCACATTCAATCACGCAACAACACACTCAGACATTTTTTTTTGATCATCATTGCAATTTCTTTTATTTTTGTAATATATAACCATATTTCTTTGAGTATTCTCCGAAGGACATTTTAAGCACAAACGGACAGTCAATACTTGTGCTATTGGATGAACGAACGGAGAAGAATAGGAACTTTGCTATTTCAATGTGATTGTATATGATTAGTTTTTTTCTTTTGTATGAAATCCATTTCATAAAGAGCAAACGGACATCAACATTCAAAACAACAAAACGACATACTCACTGCAGATCATCTTCATCGTCATTCATATTTTATTAAATTTAGTTGTTATTGTTGAAGATCAAAACCTCTTGTTCCATCTTTAGAAAGAATGTGAAGGGAGTGGACGAAAGTTCAACTTTCCTACAACGGTCTATCATCCTTGTCTGAACAATCAACCATCACTTATTGAATGGGGCTTACATAAATCCGTCACATATTATATGGGGGCTCGTCCCGGGGATCCTTCGATCTGAAAGTACCTGGAGGTTCAGTGACGCAGGCAAGAATTGTAGACCGCAACCTTCACCTTTTTTCTAGTGGGAGGTTGGGCGGTGCGCTCCATGGTCTGTTATATGTGTTGACCATCCAAACATATAACTAGATCAAAAATTTAAATTTTACATTTTTGTTCATAAATTATTTATATTTATTTCGTTAGTCGCGACGCTATTTGTTTATTATTTCCCAAATTTTAGAAAAGGCCTCAACACAGTACAGAGAAAGTAACGACCTTGGTCAATTCACGTCATATTACCACGACATGTTTAACTTCTTATTAGATCTATTTCACTAGATCTATTGTGAAGAAGAAGATTTTATTCAAGTTGCCAGGTTAGTGCAATCTTGACGTTACTGCATTGGAGTGGTGCGGTAGTATTGTATTTGTGTCGGATTTGGACACAAGGATTAGAGTAAAGTATTGATACTCTAAAGCGGCATTTTCAACGTAGGCTATTAACGTGGGTGTAAGGTGACACCACGGGCTATTTTCCGTGCGCCGCATTGTTTTGGTGAACCGTACGTACGATATCGGAGATATATTTTTCAGCGCGTCCGTTCGTCAGCTAGTACGTTCGTTCGGTAGCTGTGTGTGCAAACCTTGGTTTGGTTTGTTGACGTGTTTTGAATACACGTGTTTGGGGTTTCGAGTGTAGCTATCCCCAATTTTACTACACGGGGTTGTGTAGTGTGTTTTCCAGTCGTGGTGGGAAAGTTGTTTTTTTTGCACTCTGTGTTCTGAAACGTGTGTCAATATCATTTGGCATTAACGCGTGACGGTATTCGGTTTCCGCGTTGTTTGTATTTATTAAATTTGTTAAGACAACAGGACTTGTAGTGGTAGGGGACATGCCGACAAGAAAGTCCCGACGTCAGGCATCTGCCACTGACGAAAGTCAGTCTCAGCAAATTCAAACTAGTGCGCAATTCCAACAATGGAAAGCCGAGGCACTAGAGCTAGGCTTAAAAGGAGCAGAACTCGCTCTTTACATCAAGGAAAAGGATGAAAAGGAACGAGAACGAGAGGAACGTGAAAAGGAACGAGAACGAGAGAAGGACGTGAAGAACAAGAACGAGAGCAACAAGAAAGAAAGGAGGAAAGAGATCGAGAAGAAAGAGAGGCGAGAGACAATTACAGTTAGAGTTAGCAAGAGTAAAAGCAGGAAGCAGTGGTGATGCTCAACCAAGTGCTAGCGCCCGATCTATTCTACAGACTGCAGTTCGGCTAAGGTCAAGTTACCTTACTTAGAAGACAAGGACGACCTTGAGTCATATTTGACTCAATTTGAGAAGGTGGCAGTCATCAATGGATGGAACGAGGAGGAATGGGGTGCCAGGTTAGCTCCATTACTCAAGGGCAGAGCTAGGGAAGCGTATGTGAAACTACCCGCGGCAGAGTCGGCGGACTATAAACTCATCAAACAGGCACTTTTGCATAAGTACCAACTGAGTGCTGGTCATTACAGACAGAAATTTCGTACAGCACGCAAAGAGAGCACTGACACGTCATTGTCATTATGGGATCGTTTGTCTATGTGGCTAGAGAGGTGGTTGAATCTGTCCAACAAGACAGAAAAGGATTTGAAAGAAATGTTGATCTTGGAGAAATTTCTGGAAGCATTGCCTTTTGATCAGGCAAGATTTGTCAGAGAAAGAGATCCACAGACTGGAAAGGAAGCTGTTGCAGCAGCAGATCTGTTTGAACAGACGAGACTTGTGGAGAGGAGTTACCGTGACAACAAACCTGATCATCGTAGGAATAGTCATGGAAATGAGAACAGAGGTCCACACAAGGAAGCTCAGAAGGAGGATAAGCCGAAGGGATCTGTACCTGACAAGGGAGGCAACGACAAGAGAAGTTATCGTTTTCAGATAAAGTGTTACCGATGTGGAAGACCACATCACCAGAGGGATTGCACGCAAAAGAGAAATGACACAGCGATGTGTACTACGATAACGGCTGCACAATGTCAACCGAAGGATGATCAACGATTGTGTGATAATTGTAAAGGGATCGAATTCAATCCTCATTGCACAGTGGAAGTCGAGGGAAAAACAGTGGATGCTGTGAGAGATACAGGCTCTACCATGACAATCGTGAGGAAGGACTTAGTTCCAGAACATTGCTATACAGGTAAAAAAAAAAGAGGTATCACTGGCATCGTCATCAGTCAGACAAAATCTTCCTGTGGCGAATGTACACATGGAGACTCCCTACTTCTCGGACAAAACTGAAGTACTCGTTATGGAGAAACCCGTTTGCCCAGTATTGATTGGAAATACACGCAAGCAAGAAACAGGAGGGATCATCAATGTACCTGTCTATCCCATCCAAGCAGCAGCAGTTACCGGTAAACAGAAGAAACCGCTCAAGATTAAGGAAACAACATGCAGCATTATATCTCCTGCAGAGTTGAAAGAAGAACAGGCAAAAGACACATCACTCAAGAAGCTGTTTGAGTTAGCCAGCAAGCCGGACAACGCACGTACCAACAAAACAGGTGTTGAAACATCATTCTTGATCAAGAAAGGAATACTGTACAGGAAGGTGCGTACACCAACGACGCAACATACCCAAGTTGTGGTACCAGGAAACTTAGATCTAATGTACTACAGGTAGCTCATGACATACCTATGTCTGGACACCTTGGGTGGGACGTACAAAAGAGCGTCTACTACATGATTTCTTTTGGCCAGGAGTGGAAGGTGACGTCAAAAGATATTGTGCATCATGCGATACGTGTCAGAGATGTATCGGCAGAAATAGTATCAGGAAAGCACCAGTTCAGAGGATGCCACTGATAGAGATACCATTCCATCGGTTTGCAGTGGACATCATTGGACCCATCAACCCATGTCATCATCAGGGAAGAGATACATTCTCACTGTAATTGACTATGCTACACGCTACGCAGAAGCAGCAGCACTCTGTAAATCAACACAGAAACAGTGGCTGAAGCTTTGTGGGAAATCTGGACGCGAGTGGGAATACCAACACAAATTCTCACGGACAGAGGTAGTCAATTTCTTTCTGGGACAATGCAAGAGGTCAACAGACTCTTGAACATCAAAGGTATCACCACAACGCCATACCACGCTCAGACCAACGGACTCGTGGAAAGATTCAATGGTACATTGAAGATCATGTTGAAGAAACTTTGTTTGGATCAGCCCAAAGAATGGGACAGATTTCTTCCAGCAGTATTGTTTGCTTACAGGGAAGCACCACAAGAGTCACTCAAGTTCTCACCATTTGAACTACTCTATGGGAGACATGTGCGTGGACCAATGCAAGTCTTAAAACAGATATGGACAGACGAGGAGCTAGAAACAGACGTCAGAACAACAGCAGAATATGTCATTGATCTGAAGGAGAGGATCGAAGAAACATGCAAGATAGCTCGTGACAATCTGGACAAGGCTGCCGGACGTCAAGCGAAGCACTACAACAGGAAAACGAAAATGAGACATCTCATTCCTGGAAACAAAGTACTAGTGCTACTTCCACAGAAACACAACAAGCTCAGTTAACATGGAAAGGACCGTACACCATTTCCAGAAGGGTGAATCCAGTCGATTACAAGATTGAAATCAACGGCAAGGAGAAGACATACACATCAATCTCCTCAAGGAATACTTCGAAAGGAAGGACTGAAACAACAAGAGTACGTCGCAGTTGTTATGCAGGAGGAGGATCATGAAGAGTATTTGACTGATCATATACCGCTCATACCTTTGAAGAGAACGAGGACACCAGCAATGTTGTGTATGGACCACAGCTATCCAAGGAACAGAAGACAGAGCTGGAAAATATTGTTTGTCGTCATGACAAAATCATCACGGACTTGCCAGGTGAAACCAATCTGGTTACCTGAAGTTGAAACTGACATCACAACAACCAGTAAAAGTACATCAGTACCCAGTGCCACATTCTCAGATAGAAACTGTTGAAAAGGAGGTTGATCAAATGTTAGCCATGGGAGTGATAGAACCAGCCATATCACGTACAATGCGCCATTGTGTTAGTCAAGAAGAAAGACTCAACAGTCAGGTTCTGTATCGATACAGGAGACTGAATCTCATGACAGAATTTGATGCAGAGCCACTACCAGACATCGAAACTATCTTTGGAAGATCGGAAAAGCAAATTACTTTTCCAAAATTGATTGTCCAGGGATTTTGGCAGATTCAGATAGATGAGAAAGACAAGCCAAAAGCTTTCAGTACCCCAAGGGACAATATCAGTGGAAACGAATGCCCTTTGGCATGAGAAACGCAAGTGCCGTGTTCACAAGGATGATGAGGAAATTACTGAGTGACATAAAGTTGAAAGATGTCCACAACTTTATTGAGACATTTTGTCGCTTCTGAGACTTGGGAGGAACATGTTGAGGCAATCAAAGCCGTACTCAAGAGACTGCAAGAGGAGGGCTCACTGCAAAACCATCCAAATGCTTTTTTGGATTTTCATGAGATACCATTCTTGGGAAATTCAGATTGGACGAGGGTCAGGTCAGACCGAATCGGACAAGTTGGAGAAGCTTGAGAAAGCCGAAAGACCAAAGACCAAGAAAAGACGTCAGGTCATTCCTGGGTTTGGCAGGTATTATCGAAAATTTGTTCCGAACTTCGCCCATGATTGCTGCACCATTGACAGATCTGACAAAGAAAGACAGCGGAGAAGATTACATGGTCAGAACATGTGAAAAGCCAGAGACGCTGAAAACAAACTCGTCAGGTACCTATCATGCGATTTGCCATAGGAAAGCCCTATGTGCTACGCACAGACGCCAGTGATCTAGGACTGGACAGTTCTCTAACAAAGATGATGAAATGCTACAGCCAGTGGCTTACGCTTAGTAGAAAACTCAAACAAGCCTGAAAGGAAACTACGCCACATGAAGAAAGAATGCTTGCAGTTTGTGTGGGCAGTCAAAGTTTGAACCATATCTCTCGGTACGATACAAATTTTACTGGAAACAGACCATCAACCTTTGCAATGCTGAAAAGAACAAGACTGCAAAACGGTCGCTTGCTACGTTGGGCAATACTCCTGCAAGATCATGATTTCACAGTCAGAGTCATCGCTGGGAAAGATATGTTGGTGCCAGACTTAAATGGCAGTAGTACATGTTGGATGAGTGAAGCACTCTGAATCCTCAAATGTATATACATTGAGCAATACAGAAGAGATGCAGTAATTTGATTATTTGATCCTGCATCAGTGTTTTTTAATAATGTTTAATAACATATTACTGTATTTTGACTTATTAATGGCTGTCACTTTTCTTAGTCTTTTGCTTAAACAGGATTTGTCGCTAAGAAGGGGGGTATTTGTCACGTTCATTCATAAGCTCGGGTCTTTTTCATTGAGAAAAATGAACAATTGTTGCATGACGTTTATTTGCCTCTGCACTTGTTTTATTTTTATCTCCAAAACGACGAAACTAATTGTTAGTTTTGCTTGTGCATACGCTCTATGATTTAAACAGTTGTGTAAATCTGGTTTTGTATTAATATAAAATAATTTCTATCTTAGAGTATGGAAAACCATGGTATCGACCTAATCTATTATCGAAATATCAGTATTTTTCATCCGCGCATGTGCAGTAAGTGTTGGCCGTTGCTTCATGTAAATGATCAACCAAGTCGACAAGAATTGGCTCGACACGAAAGGTCAATTTTTTTCGAGAAGAGAAGCCTGTTGGGAAAGAATCAGTCAAGCCAGGACTGGAGGGGACTGCAGAGCAGATCGTATTAATATCTACAACCTTTTGCGCGGGAAGGCTTTTGAGAGTTTCATCGTTCCGTGGTCAAGTCGATACTGTAGCCATTGAAGACTGTGTTGTGGTAATAGAACCTAAACATTTTTTTTCGTGTTAGCGCAACAAAATTTATATCAATATAATCGTATTAAGGCATTTTACCGGTTTAATAATATTTGTGGCGCCGCGATCATCTAAAATGCTCTAAATTAATTATTTCAGATTTACCAGTCAACACATTATGATTGATTATGGAGGCTGTCATTTTCATTTGTCTGCTTCATCAATTGGGTTGTCATGTATTAACCCATATTATGCAAATTCTTATTTCAGTTTCACCGTTGCATACAACCATATTTAGAAGATGTATACTTGTATGGATGGAGTGTGAATGCAGTTTATTAATTGAAGAATTGTAAACGAGTTCAAGTTATGAACGAAACATTTTTCTTGGATTAAGTGATCTGTGTAATATGAAGATTATACGCGATTTGATTTAATCTGTCAGAGATTAAATATGATTGTAATTCATTAAGCATTAAGCCTTGGCGAATTACACAGTTAAGGCAGATTGGATATTCGTGTATACTTTTCTTCTTTGTTAACGAGTTTTATCGTAAAGTAAATTTTTGAAAGGAAAAACAATTGTAAATGATAGAGTAAGCTAGTGTTAATTGTTAAAGTGTGTTTGGAGCGTGTAGTGAGTGGATTAGTGATGTGCTATTATAGTGCAAGATTTAAGACGATCGTTACCTTGCAGGTTCTTTATCTGTGTCATGCATTTCATTATCTACTACATTCTTCATTGCTGAGGAACGTGTTGACGTGTAACGTTGCTGAGGTTCGGAGGTGGACTCTGAGCATCAGTGGAACTCCGGAGGACCAACAGGATTCCGTGAAGTGAGTACGTCATACGAACACATCCTTCCACATTCAATCATGCAACAACACACTCAGACATTTTTTTTTATCTCATTGCATTTCTTTTTATTTTTGTAATATATAACCATATTTCTTTGAGTATTCTCCGAAGGACATTTTAAGCACAAACGGACAGTCAATACTTGTGCTATTGGATGAACGACGGAGAAGAATAGGAACTTTGCTATTCAATGTGATTGTTATGATTAAATTTTTCTTTGTATGAAAATCCATTTCATAAAGAGCAAAACGGACATCAACATTCAAAACAACAAAACGACATACTCACTGCAGATCATCTTCATCGTCATTCATATTTTATTAAATTTAGTTGTTATTGTTGAAGATCAAAACTCTTGTTCCATTCTTTAGAAAGAATGTGAAGGGAGTGGACGAAAGTTCAACTTTCCTACAAGGTCTATCATCCTTGTCTGAACATCAACCATCACTTATTGAATGGGGCTTACATAATCCGTCACAGTGTGTGTGTGTGTGTGTGTGTGTGTGTGTGTGTGTGTGTACGCGCACATGTCTTTGTGTGTGTGCCTTCTTATTTGGGTTTAAATAACTTTTTTTTCGGAAACAAATGAACAGAAACTTCATAATTGACAGGGGACGAATGAGCAAAACAAGCCCTAGGCTTATCTGTGCTCAAATTGACATTCACAATATATTGGGGTTAAATACATTCACAATATAATAAACAGTTCACTTCGTGCTTGCGATTTTTTTTTATAAGGAAACATTGAAAAAGAAAAAACAAAAACAAACAGACAAAAAAAACCCAAAAAAGAGCCGAAAAAAGAGACACAGTAGCTGAAAAATAAAATGAATAACATGGAAAATGGGAGGAAGGGAGTGGAACAGCAATCACTGTCATCAACAAGAATATGTGAACACTTTACAAACTCGAGAGAAAACTTATACAATAACGTAAAGTAGTTTAGGACAGAAACTTCTTTTCCATAAGTATTGTGTTGAAGTATAGTTGTTCAATTTGATTAAACTTTTTTTCCCCTTTTTTCCCCTCTTTTCTTTTCCCTTTTCATTTTTTTCCATTTCCTGTTATTGTTTGTTCTTCCATTCGAAGACACTATGACATCGATCGCTTAAACAGAAAAAAGATTTACTAATTTTAGCGATGACGCTGGCTAATCAGTAAGTAAACAAACTATCTATCCAGTAAACTACGTTTGGGGCCAATCGATTGTCGTCAGCCTCTTATTGCAAGAGTAAAGAAATGGATCATAATGAATAAATAAGAGCCAAACTATTAAAGTTACAGAAAGTAAATATGAGAAGGCAAAAATGATTTTTTTTTTTTTTTTTTTTTTTTAAATGAGAAGAGTCAGGGCTGAAATCGGTTCGATTCGGAGATAAACTGGTGTACTTTTTCCAAATTAATGAATTCCATCAGGTTGAAGATCACGGCTACCTTCTAAAAGAAAACGTAATTGGGTATAATTTGTGGAAGAGTCAAAATTGTATTTTCACGAACTATATTGAATAGGGGACAGAATAACAAATAGTGTTCTGCTGTTTCTCTCCCATTGCCACAGCTACAAGAAGGATTATTATCCAGATGTCGGTTAACCATATCGTTTTTAGTCACTCATACCTAAACGGAGCCGGCAGTGAATTACTTGTTTCTCTTTTTTACCAAAATAGTAGTATGGTGGAACTATAGCGTCATCAATTAGACAGTATCGTTTCAGTTGGCTCAGGAGTTTGCTAGTTTTAATGTAGTCAGGTAGTGCATTCCATAATGAGTTGCGGGATGGGACGAACCGATTTTTTTATATAGCTCTGTCTTACATTTCATTACTGTGCGTTCTAGAGGCCTTCGCCTGTGGTGAGGGTTTCTGTCCGAGACTAGAGAAGGAATAAGATGTACTAAATAATTGGGGCTTAGGCCATTAATCATTTTATAGTACTGTATTAGTTTATGCCGTTTTCTTCTTTCCTTTAATGGGCAGAAAACCAGACTCTTTGTATAATTTTGATGGTTTGTTCCACGAACAGTGCCTGTAATGATTCTTAGAGCTTCCGGTGCAAATTTTCCAGATGCTGCGATTGCGTCTCAGTACAATTATCCCAGACAATGTCGGCATAATCGAAGTGTGGCAATATAAAGGATTTGTATAAGATTCGAGAGCTTTTCTACTTAATTATATTTATAGCTTTTTAGACATGAAATAACATTGTAACAGTGGTCATTAAGTTTTATGTGCTCATCCATTTGCAATCATCTTGAAGAATGATACCTAGGGTTTATGCTTGTTAGTACTTGTAGAATTGTAGAACCAAATGTAAGAGGCAATATCCAATTCCTATTGCGAGTGAAATTCAACAATTCTGTTTTCTCGACATTAAATTTTACTTTCCAAGTTTTAGCCCATGAGTTTATCTTTTCCAAGTCGCATTAAGTATTTCAGCGCGGGAGATTGGGATTATCGAGTGATAAATTACATGCTCGTGTCATCAGCAAAAAGTTTTATGTTGGATTGGATTTCATTTACAATATCATTGATATATACAAGAAACAGGAGCGGGCCTAGTATGAACCTTGTGGGACCAGAAGGAATTCTCTTATATATGATTTTTCGCCTTTTATGGTAATGCTTGAGTACGATTTAATAAATAATCAGTAAACCATTCATGTAATTTACCTCGTATGCCAATGGCTTTCCATTTTATGCAGGAGACCTTTGTGGCTGACACGTCAAAGCTTTGGAAATGTCAAGGAAAACGGCTTGCGTTGTTGTACCATTATCAAAAGAGGAACACAGATCATTATATATACAGGAGCAGCTGATTGACGGTAGAGTCTCTAGGGATAAATCCAGCTGAGAAGATATTAATAAGTTGATTAGATGATAAAAAATTAAATACATGTTTGTGAATACATCTCTCTAAGACTTTTACCAACGCAACTAAGCAATGAAATCGGTCGATAATTATCACACTTCTCTTTTGCAGCCTTTTTATGCAAAGGAGTTACATGCGCAGTTTTCCATATCTTTGGAAAATTTGCCTTCATTTAAAGTTCTATTGAAAAGACAGGTCAGAGGGTTTTAAAATAAAACTGGAAGGGATGCCAACAGTATTTTTGTTGTGAATTAGGTCAGGTCCTACGGCTTTGTTTTTGTCAAGGTTTCTAATGACATTTTCAACTTCAGAGGGAGTTGAGTGTAATTTCATTAAGCTCAAGGTCAAGGAATGGAATATCGGGCACTTCATCTTCTACATTTCTACAGTAGACTGGCTAAAAAGAAGTCATTGAAAATATCAGCTTTCTCTTTACTTGTGTGATATAAGATATTATCATGCATGATTGGTGGAATTTCGTTAGTGTCCATACCCTTCTTTTTAAGAAAAGATTTAACTAATTTCCACCATTCTCTGTTTCCAAAATCATCTGAACTTAAAACTTTAGTCTCCAATTCTTCTGTGTATTCCAACTGTCTTTGCTTTTCTCTGGATATGACATAGTTTCGAAATTGTCGAAACCTGAGCAGTCTTCAGGTTTATTAGTCTGTTTAGCTATTTTGTGGATTTTCTGGCGTTCCTCAATTAACAGTTGAATTTCATCTGTCATCCAAGCTACATCTTGAGCATGAACAGTAATACTTCTAACGGGATACACTGTGTTGCTTTTTCTAATATAATATCTGAAAACATTTTTGCACTTTCATCAATTGCATTGTTATAAATTATTTCATCCAGTTCAGCTCGTTAAGCAGTTCGCAGAACCTGCCTATTTAAGTTTAATATAATTGAAAATAGTTCTTTTGAATGATTGTTCTTTAAACTACAGTGTTCTTGATTTTCAGACATGGAAAACGCCGTGGTCACTACAAATAGCTGGCCAAACTTCCGTTTATTGTATGATATTGGGGCTGGGGGGGGATAATAAATTAAAATGATTCTGTTAATTCAGTTATTCTCGTTGGTTCATTTATTAACTGTACAAGTGATAGGATTAAGAATGTTTACAAAGGGGGGTGCGGTTATATTTAAGAAGTCAGTGTTGAAAATCCCTAGAATCAAAAATCTTAACGATGTGTTATTTGCTTTGTGAATACTTTCTTCTATCAGATCCCAATAGTTGGTTTTAGAACTTGGTTTTCGATAAAAGGAACCAACTAATAAACTTGTTTGTTCTAGTTTTGTTCTATCCCCAAACAGCCTCGAGACCGTAACCTGCAGATCTATCGAGGTTTGCAGTACAGATTATTTCAACAAGAAATTTGTTTTGTGTGTTTTTGTGTATGTGTTTGTGTGTGGTGTGTGTGTGTGTGTGTGTGTGTGTGTGAGTGGTGTGTGGTGTGTGTGGTGTTTGTGTGGTGTGTGCGTGTGTGGTGTGTGTGTTTGTGCGCTTTAGTTTTTGTGTGTGTGTGGGGTGTGTGTGTGTGCGCACCTTAGGGTTTTGTGTGTGTGGTGTGGCTTTTGTTGTGTACATGTGTGTTTTGTGTTGGTGCACATATGACTCCTTCCCCCCCCCC
>JAMYXO010004468.1:0-2500 GCA_033310375.1 Conus canariensis | reverse complement strand
GGAGAAAAAGAGAGAGAGAGGTATTGTTGACAGGTTAAATCGTTAACGATTGTAGGGGGTGTGGGTGTGTGTGTGTGTGTGTGTGTGTGTGTGTGTGTGTGTGTGTGTGTTTGAGTTGTTGCTTGGACTTGGAGTTGGTGTGGTAGAAGTGTAGTAGCGGGGAGAGGTGTTGGTTGGTTTGGTGGGTGGATTGGATTGTACAGGAGGAGACGACTTTTTACTTTTTTATTTTTTTGTATTTTTAGTAGGAGGAGTCAAAGGAATGAGTGTGGTAAGTGTTTTTTCCCCCTTTTTTGTGTGTTGGTTTGTTTGTCTGTTTGTCTGTCGGGCGCTCTGTGTGTGTGTGTGTGTGTGTGTGTGTGTGTGTGTGTGTGTGTGAGAGAGAGAGAGAGAGAGGTATTTGCAGATTAAGTCGTTAAAAAAAGAGGGGGGGGGGGGAGAGAAATTGTTAACAGGATATATGTCAACAGGTTCAGTTTTCAAAGAAGGGGCGGATGTTTCGTAGGAGGGTATTTGTTGGCAGGTTAAGACGCTAAAAGGGAAAGTGGGGGTGGGGTGGCGGGGGGGGGGGGGGGGGGAGAGAACTATAAAATAGGCACTCTGGCTCACCCACCTCCGCCAGCTCCAACCGGCTGAAGCCGGTTTCGCTGTTGCTCCGCAGGCTTACCCAGAGTGCCTATTTTATAGTTCTCTACTGCTCTTAACTAGACCAAACGTTCATCCATGCACGTTTGACACAGTTAGAGGGGCTTCCAACTTTATATCTATGTCAAACGTTCATGCATGCGCGTTTGACACAGTTAGAGGGGCTTGCAACTCTATATCTATGTCAAACGTTCATGCATGCCCGTTTGTCCTAGTTACGAGAGCCACTACATCCTGTTAGACTCATGCTGCTAAAATAGGACGTTCACGCGTGAACGGCTATTTATAGTAACAGTCAGCAAGGCTAGTTTTGCCGCAGCACAGGCCTCCCACCTATTTTACAAAGAGTTTCACAAAGAGTTTAACTCTCCACACGCCTTTTCTTTTTTCATCCTGGGCTTGGGACTGATTTTCTTTTGTTTAGATACTCCACCATACAGCCATAATAAAACACATGATCATCTCAAGAAGCTGTTCCTCTGTGAACAAAACACGCCCGTCTGCATTGGAAGCCATGGCTAAACTGGCTGGCTCTTGTCCGGTCACGTGGCAGCCTCGCATTCTCTCGAGAATGTTCGGGAACATTTGCTGATGTAATAATGTTGCAAGTTCCTATAAATAGCCGCTCGCACGGGAACGTTCTTGGTCTTGTGATTGCGGGGAAGGTAAGAAACATGTTTTGATATGTTTGGAAATTTAGCCGCCTAAATTTATACAATGACGTCTAACGCCTGCACTAAACGACGCCGGTGGGGAATTTAGCCGTCTAAATTTATACAATGCCGCGTGGCGGCCTGCAGTAAACGACGCCCTTACATCCGTTATGTGTAACTTGACACGAACCCGGAAACAGTGCGGCGCTTCGACTCGGCAATTGTGCAGTTGAGTAAGCCGTGGCTAGACATGTCTGACCTAGATACTACATAAAGGCAGAAGTGAAGAGGAGTTGTCTCCCCGGAAAAGAATGTAACAATTAATTGTGAAAAAAAAATCGTCATTAAGTCGTTCTAGGTTCTTATTCAAGTCGGCATCACGTTCTTATTTAAGTTCTTAACAAGTTTTTATTCAAGTTCTTATTTAAGTTCTTAACAAGTCAACATCAAGTTCTTAACAAGTCATCATCAAGTTCTTAACAAGTTCTTATTCAAGTACTTATTCAAGTACTTATTCAAGTTCTTAACAAGTCGTCATCAAGTCGTCATTAAGTTCTTATCAAGTCGTCATTAAGTTCTTATCAAGTCGTCATCAAGTTCTTATCAAGTTCTTATTTAAGTTTTTATCAAGTCGTCATCAAGTCGTTATCAAGTTCTTATTCAAGTCACTTATAATTATTTATTAAGTTCTTGAAATATTACTGCATATCAAATGGATCAAAATGAGATTTTGTTGTTGGCAGTTCTGGTATTCTTTTTTGTTCAGATTTTGTATTTAGTGGCTGTGATTTTTTGGGCTGCTTTGGTTTTTGCTGTCTTTCTTTATATGTTTTATAAACGTAATAACCACCCCCACCAACAGCAATGACGCCAAAAATGCTAACTCTTTTAATCCAAATAATCCATGACGACTTTGGTGTTGTAGGTCTTGAATCAGCTTGTGTATTTACAGCTGGCATTGAAACAACTGTTGGCGTTGGCGGTGTTATGTTTTCATTATGAGTTATATTCTGTGATTGCAACATTAATTTTTTTTGTTTGTTCCACTCTGCTAATTTTTTTCCTGCTGCAACGCGCCCAGGATGAGGAGGCTTTTTACTGGTCACTTTCTCCACCTGATTCAATGTTTTCTGATTCTGCTGATTTTCTGGCTCGGTCATTTTGAAGGGAAACAAAATCTATATGATTAAAAGTAATTAATC
>JAMYXO010004467.1:0-17416 GCA_033310375.1 Conus canariensis | reverse complement strand
TCAAAAACCCAAATCGGTTTCTTTGAGCAGAAAAGATGCTTTGAATTGGGCATGATAAAGGGGTTGACTCAGTAAAAAATCACGATCACAGTTTTCTGCCAGTTTCATCTTCACCGGATAACCCAATCAAGAAAGAGTTTCCAAACCTCTTCAGTGGTCTAGGACAAACGAAAAAAGAATACAAAAATCAAACTCGAAGAGAATGTGCAACCCACTTTTTATTTACACTCCACGCAAAATAGTCACCCACTGCTCCAAAGGTAAGAAATGAACATTAATAACTGGAACAACTTTAAACAATGTAACTTTTCCAATCTAACAAAGGAACCCTTGGCTTGATTTGGTTATAACAATACCTTCCCTAATCATAGCAGATTTTTCCCAAAGACAAACCATTTTGATGCTTTGTGTTTCCTTCTCCCCCTCTCTCTCTCTCTCTCTCTGTCTGTCTGTCTGTCTGTCTGTCTTTTCTGTCTGTTGTCTGTCTGTCTGTCTGTCTCTCTCTCTCTCTCTCTCTCTCTCTCTCTCTCTCTCTCTCTCTCCTACCCTCTAGTAATGCAAGAATATCTCCATTCTTACCATCAATACGAGGGATGTTAATTTGCTTCAGTTTGTTTAGGTTACTTGGACGGGGTATTATGCACCTTAACAAACAAAATCTGGAAGATCATTTAAATGATCATGTGGGGATCTCCTTTCTTTTATGATGAATCTAACAATGTTACCAGAATTTTAAAAAAAGATAGATAGATAGATAGATAGAGAGGGGGGAGAGGAGAGAGAGAGAGAGAGGAGAGGGGGAGAGAGAGAGAGAGAGGAGAGAGAGGAGAGAGAGAGACGAAGAGGGAGAGGAGAGAGAGAGAGAGAGAAGGAAACACAAAGCATCAAAAATGTTTGTCTTTGAAACATCTGCTATGATTTTCTTTTTCTCACTTCTGGAATATTCGACTGTTCTTGCATCCCTGACACCCATCTCTTACATTCTATTCCCCCCCACTACATCCACACTACCAACTCCCCATCACACACTGCCCCCAGCTCCATTATTCATGTTCAGGAAGAAAGAAAGAAAAAACAAACAAGAGAGAATGAAAGAACAAAAAAAGAAAAAAAGGGAAAGGGGAAAACGAAAAAAAAGAAAAAAAAAAAAGAGGAAAAAAAGAAAGAAAGAAAGAAGAAAAAGAATGATAGAGAGAAAGAGGGTGGAAAAGACAAGAAAGAAAGAAAGGGAAGAAATAAGAAAGAAACAAAGAAAGATAGAAAAGAGAAAAATAAGGAAAACAACTGGGTCTCAAGCCGTGTATTGAGATCCCCCTCTCTCTCTCTCTCTCTCTCTTTCTCTCTCTCTCTCTCTCTCTCTCTCTCTTCCTCTCTCTCTCTCTCTCTCTCTCTCTCTCTCTCTCTCTCTCTCTCTCCCCGTCTCCCCTTTCAATCACTGCAATGGAAGATCCTCCACGGGAACTTTCGGGACTCAATGCATGGGCAAAGATTCCCTACGCACCACAATCCTCTGGACAGCAAACAAGACGAATTGATATGGAGCGATTCCCCTGGCAATGCATTCTTACACAGTTGATTGCAAGGAGTTTCCTGACAACGTGGAAAGAATGAATGTATACAATTTGAGGTCACACCATGAAGTTGACCATTTCTCATTTTCAATTGATAAATTCTTAATTGACCGAATAAATATATACGAAAATGAAATGTGTATTCATTTCCACGATGAATGAAAGTCATGCTCGAACGTTGACAGCTAATGTAGAAATGTCTGCCATCACTCACTGATACAAGGGTTCTTTTAAGCTTTACACCCTGCAAGTCCTATCTAGCTGTGATTGACGCTGCTCACCCTGCAAGTCCTATCTAGCTGTGATTGGCACCCGCTATGGTTACACGAGGCTCGACGTACATAGACGCTTGACAGACAGGCTTTGCCATCCCATGTCACTGCCTATCCTATGCATGGAAGATCTCCCTCCCCCTCCTCTCTCTCTCTCTCTCTCTCTCTCTCTCTCTCTCTCTGCCAGCCTCTCTCTCTCTCTCTTCTCTCTTCTCTCTCTCTCTCTCATTCTCCTTATTTCTCTCTTCCTGTCTCTCGTCCTTATCTATTAGGGCATCCCTTCCACTCATTTAATGTATTGCTATGTTTTCAAATTAACATGAAACCTTTGGATAAAAGAAAGCGTTTGGGTCGCGTTTGAGAATAACGTTGAAAGAAATACAGAAAAAAAAGACAGACAGACAACGGGGAACACGATCAGACAGAAGAAAGTCAACGGGCTGTGAGGAAAGTATGAGGTTAAAACACATTCTTCCTTGTCTTCTGTTACTTCTTTGTATGTCATTGTTCCGTTAGTCAATTTCTTCTTCTTTTTGTATGTTCTTGTGCTTGTGTCGTTTTTTTTGTCGCTTGCTTGTCTATTTGTTTTCTACGTCCTCTCTGGGTTTTCATCCTCTTCGTGCTCTTCGTCCTTTGCATCCAAAATTCCTATGTTTTCTACGTCCTCTCTGGGTTTTCATCCTCTTCGTGCTCTTGTCCTTTGCATCCAAAATTCCTATGTTCTCCTCCTAAGCATCTCCTTCTCAACTCCTTCTCACGCCATCTCCCTCCAGCCACTACTATCTCACAACTCTTTCGTGTGTGTGTGTGTGTGTGTGTGTGTGTGTGTGTGTGTGTGTGTGTGTGTGTGTGTGTGTGTGTGTGTGTGGTGTTTGTGTGTGTGTGTGTGTGTGTGTGGGGTGTGTGTGTGTGTGTGTGTGTGTATGTTTTGCGTCCCCAAATAGGGGTCGTAAATGCTAAAGAATGTATTCGTTTGCAAAAATACCCCCCTTGACTTGTAAGGAAAAAACTGAAGGATTTACGTGTAACTTGTGAAAAAGCGGGTTTGCACCGTATGTAAAAAAAGAGGGGGAGGGGAGAGAGAGAGGGGAAAAAGGAGAGAAAAGGGGAGAGAGAAGGGGAGGGGGGGAGGGGAGAGAGCGAGGGGACAGGATAGAGGGGAAGATATATATAGAGAGAGAGGAAGGGAGAGAGAAGGAGAGAGATGGAGGGTAAGAGGGGACAGAAGAGAGTGAGGGAGAGAGCGAGAGATAGAGAGGAAGATAAAACAGAGAGTGAGAGAAAAAAAACAGAAAGAGAGATGGAGGGGGAAGAGGGGAACACAGAGAGAGAGAGAGAGCCCCAAGGACAAAAAAAAGGAGAGACAGAGTTTCTGAGTTTCTCCGGGCCAGTAATTTACTGTTGCAAACGGGAAAATTCATTGGAACCCTCTCTCTCTCTCCCCTCTCTCTCTCTCTCTCTCTCTTTTCTCTCTCTCTTTGTGGGGTGTGGGGGTGTGGGGGGGGGGTCTGTGCTAAAAAAATGACTAGAAAAAGAATCCTTGCAATTTCCCAACGCCCCCCCTTCCCTGCAAAAATTATCTTTCATAAAAATAACTTCAAAGGAATGAAAAAAAAAAAAAAAAAATACGTCCCTAGAATTAAAAACGAATGCTGCTTACGACACCAAATCGCCTTGAAAAAAATTTGAAAAACACAGGCACACAGAACAAAAAGGAAACATCCGAAAAAAAGGGAAAGCCCCTCAGCTTGCCCGTATTCAGCTCATCTACACAACAACGCTGGAAAAATGAACAAACACAAACTGCATTTATTCTGGGGGCTGGCACTTTGCTGTTTTCATGTGCATTGTTCCTATCTGTTTTTGAGACAATCAGTTCCCTGCACCGGTCCGAAAGTTTTTTTGGGCATAAAAACAAATGCCGAGCTTGAGGTTTGGGGGTTTTAAAATTGCTTAAACAATGCAGGGGAATCTGCATCTGCAAACCCCATTCAGAAGATAGGGTTTAAAGTGCAAGCTGCATTTTGAGGGAAAACAATCATCATCAGCTTCATCATTATCATCAGCATTATCACCAAAAAGCAGCGCAGCGGGGCGGGGGGCGGCGGGCAGCAGCAGCGCAGCAGCCAGCAGCAGCGGGCAGCAGCAGCAAAAACACAAAACACACACAAACACACCACACAACACACACACAAAACACAAACACACACCCACATACCACCCCCTCTCTCTCTCACTTTTCTTTCGCTCGCCCCTCCCGGTCTCTCTCTTTCTTCCCCCTCACTCTCTCTCTCTTCTCTCTTGATCTCCTCTTTTGCTTCCCCCCTCTACTCATGTCTGTCTTTTTTCCCTCTATTTCTTTGTCTCTGCCCGTCTGTTTTTGCCTCTGTCTCTGTCTCTCTCTCTCTCTCTTGCTCCTTTTCTCTCTCCCCTTGATTGATCACGTGTCCCTCCGTGACCCTTATACCGCCTCCTTTTTTCCCTTTTTTTCCCTGACACTCATTACTTCCTTTTTTTATACCTCCCCTTTTTTTGTTCCTCTTCATTTTTCCTCCAAACCTCCAAATTTTTCTCACCCCCCACTCCTTCCACCCTCACCCCTTTTTTGCCATCCTCCCCCCTAGTAATACCCCACGATTGCGGGCTTTTCTTTGGCCCTTTGGTCAGCGCTGATGAAAA
The DNA here is from genome assembly GCA_033310375.1 of Conus canariensis. Taxonomy (NCBI): domain Eukaryota; kingdom Metazoa; phylum Mollusca; class Gastropoda; order Neogastropoda; family Conidae; genus Conus; species Conus canariensis. Next base: position 12,894 of record JAMYXO010004467.1, on the reverse strand, counting down.
ACTGAAGGGCTTTTACTAAGAAGCGAAAAAATTAGCTTGCAACAAAAACCCACGATCACCCCGCCAGAACAGCAGATGTCTCATTTGCCTTCGAGGACAAAAACACAAAAAAGAAGTGGAAGAAAGAGAAAGAGGAGGGGGAAGGTAGAAGACGTGGAGGAGACGGTGGTAAAGGACAACCGGGGGAGGTAGGGGGGAGGGTGTGTGTTGGGGGTATTGAAGTGGGACAAGAAAAGGGAAAGGGGGAATGGAGCATGCCCTAAAGGGCTAAAAAGGGGAACCCTTTCGACATTTGGTCACATTTTTAGAAGGAAAAAAGTAATAAAATACCCATATTTTGTTCAAATCCCGAACAGGGCCCACGACCCCCTCTAGATCACACCATATGACTAGTCTACTTCCCCGTTCTATTTTTTTCACGTGATATGTTCTTGCAAATATGAAAACAAAACAAAAAAAAACCCAAAAAAAAAAAGGGGTTTTTAATGTTTTTTTTTTTTGCCTTTTTTTTCACTGCCCTTTTTTTTCCTAACTGAATGGGTCACCGTTTCTCCTGTCCTAGTTTCTGTTCCCCAAAAATAGTAACATCCCGACATATTTTTGTGTCATTTGATTCGTCCACTAAACCGTCAAAAACCACGTGAATAGTTTCAATCTTTTCTTTTTCCCCTTCCCCGTAAAGTCACTCACAACACCCGTGCCTCTATCAAACCTTCCCATTCCCTTTTTTTAATGGTTTCCAGTGCATGGCTCGCTGCTTATTTTAGACCTTTTTTTTTGCACCGCCAAAATCCAGTGTTCTCTAAAGCTGCCCCCAAAGCCCGCTGTTTACATGGAGTTTGCCAATATCAGGTCATCATTAGCTTCCACCCTCCTTTTACTCATGTCGTCCCACCCACCCTTACTCTTCCCTTTTTGTCATGCGTTCTTAGTTTCCCCTCCCCATCTTACTTTCAAAACCTTCATCTTTCAATCTTCACGCTTTGATTAGTAAGCTGTGTTTCTGAGCAGTTGTGCAATAGAAGTTTAACTGACACCCCCCCCAAAAAAAAAAAAAAAAAGAAAAAAAAAAAAAAAAAAAAAGAGCTTCACACATTGTTCAGTTTCTTGAGCAAAATATGAGACCATATGTGTCCTGAAATATTATCAAATGTTTGTGTCCACTAGTTATCAACAGACTTCTCTTTTTCAAATCACTGCCAGGAGAAAACACAGAAATAAGGACTGAACAACGACATCATTATACTTGCTTCCATCGGGTCTTCAACGCACCAAACAAGTTTATGTGCCTGAAGAAATTGTCAGCAACGACTTGTCTTTGATCCGTCAATTTAATATTTAATGATAAACAAGTCACCAACGCTAAAAAAATATTCCACTCTTAAAAGAAAAATGACCATGACCGAACGAAAGAAACATACACATTACAACTCATTGTCTCCGCATTCTGGCTTTGTGTCAACCTGGGATTAAAGAAACTGAAGAACTGTTAGAGAAATGAGGGCACGGGTGACGACAAATTTGGATTCTTCCATTACCTCTGGGAACTGATTTCAAGGAACTGTCCTTTTTGACTGCATAAACGCCATGTATTTAAGGGGTTAAACACGAATGAGTAAACACCCGGTTATATAGTTGTTCTTACTTTCTCTCTGCCTATCAGTCTTCTCTCTCTGTGTTTCTTTGTTTGCTTGTTTGTCTTCTCTCTTTCTATAGTCCGAGGGGACAGTCAGGGTCCAAGCAAAGATCGATATGCGGGAGACTGGGATTTATTGAAGGATTCAGAAGCAGGCAGACAGAGAGGGCAGACAGAGCAGACTGAAGAGGAGGCAGATAGATAAACAGACATATTGAAAGACAGCTAGGTAGACAGACAGACAGACAGACCGACAGACAGACAGAAAGATAGATTGATAGGACCAGATAAACATAGATCACAGTTAATTAGATAGATTGATAGGATAGGCAGGGGATAGATAGAAGACAGATAGATAGGTAGATAGACAGACAGACAGATAGATAGATAGTAGGTGGATTGACTGATAGATGCACAGACAGATAAGTAGATAGGTAGCTAGATAGACAGACAGACAGATACGGGCAGATAGAAAGATAGACAGTAAATTGGAGGATAGATAAACAGATAAACACACACACACACACACACACACACACACACACACACACACACACACACACACACACACACACACACACACCACACCACACCACAACACAACACAACACAACACAACACAAACCAACACAACACAGCACAGCCAGCACGCACAGCACAGCACAGTACACACACACACACACACACACACACACACACACACACACACACACACACACACACACACACCACACCACACACACCACACCACACCACACCACACCACACCGCAACACACACAAATATCCATCCATCCATCCATCCATCCATCTATCCATCTATCCATCTATCCATCTATCTATCTATCTATCTATCTGTACATACATACATACATACATATACATGTACATGTGGTTGTATCACGGCAAGCTGCAGATCGTAGAACGCTGTTTCCACTCGCTTCGATGTGGACCAGTCGCCAGCACTTTCTCTCTGTTCAGCTTGGAAAAGAACAGAAAGATCGGGGAAGGGTTGGGTGGAGTGGGTTGAGACACATGGGATGGAGGGGTAGAGATGTTGCTAAACCTAGGAGGAAGAGGGTCGAAAGAGTCAAAGATCGAGAGGGAGCGAGATGAGGTAGGGGAGAGAGAGAGAGAGAGAGAGAGAGAGAGAGGAGAGGAGAGAGAGAGAGAGAGAGAGAGAGAGAGAGACAGACAGACAGACAGACAGACAGGTAGATTGACAGACAAACAGACAGACAGATAGATAAATAGACAGACAGACAAGAAACGGATAGATAGGTAGATATATAGATAGACAGACAGACAGGTAGATAGATATAGATAGATAGACAGATAATGAGAGGGAGGAGAGGAGGAGGGGAGAGAAACATTAAATGAGACAGAGATAGACAGATTGATTCAAACTATTATCTGTCTATATTTTCATTTTTTTTACCCCCACCCCTTTCTTTTTCACCCCTCAAGAACATCGTTTCCGCCATTGTCATTTAAAATTTTTAAACACGGGTTCTTAAAACCCTTTTGTGGGGGCGTAAATGTCGGAACTCTCCCAGGGTTGTGAACGTGCTCTTCCATTGTGTTCCCCGCTTTTTATTAAAAGCGGGGTCAAAAACGATAGAGATGTTTTTTGTCAATGTTTTCAGCAGGGAAAATTAGAAGCTTTAAAGTTTTTTTTTTTAAAAAGATTAAAAAAACACTTTGTGCCCATTATAAGAAAAAAACGCGCACACACAAAAAACAAAAACAACAACAAACAAACAAAAAACCTTAATAACGCACGTTTATTAAAAAATAAAAAAATGGCCCCCCAACCCATATTGACATCGAGAAGGATCGATTTGGCAAAACCGGTTCCTTTCCTTAAACTCCTTTTTGTTTTTTTTCCCACACCCCGCCTCTCTCTATCTCGTCTTCTGACTGTCTGCCGTCTCTTGTCTGTCTTCTCTGCTTCGTCTGTCTGTTGTCGTTTCTGTCGTTCCTTCTCTCTCTCTCTCTCTCTTCTCTCTCCTCTTTTCTCTCTCTGTGACTCATTCGATTCTTGTCATATATTTGTCCAACGGCCACCAGCCCGCCCTTCCCACCCACCCCTTTTTCCCTCCCCCTTTCTTGTTTTTTTCCTTTTAAACAGATTTTACGCACGGAAACCCAGCCCACACAGGGGGTGTAGAAACACCGGTCGAACGCCGGGAAGAGTGAAGGTTTTCAATCAATTGGAAAAACCCAAATAATATATTCACGCATGATACTTTTACCTGTATTATACTGTTTTGCATATTGTTATAACGTTTCCCCAGGTAAAACTCGTGTTGTATTCCAGAAAACACTCTGCGCAAATTTAGGTCCCCCAAATGCCGTGATGCTAGAAAATGGGGACAAACAGCCACATCGCAGATCAAACTATCTATTGGGGGCCGGAAGGCTCGTTGGGTAGAGCCCGGATCGAAATCGGGGGACCCGGGGGTTTCCCGGTTCAAAACCCCGGGGCCGTTTCGGTAGGGGGGGGTTTTTTTCCCTTGGGGTTTTAAACTTGGTTTGACCCCTTTTTCCCAAACATCTTTGAATGAACAAAAAACGGGTTCCGGGTGAAAGCACGCAACACTTGCACCACGTAAAATCCCTCACCAACGTTCGGAAGAAAAGGCCCTTTGGCCGTTGGTTGGATCCGTTCCACAGCATCATCTGCATAAAAATAAAAAAGAAGAAAGAGTTTTAACTAATAAACAATATTGATGAATGCCCGGGAAAGACGAATGAAGCCCAAAGACAGTCTTCGGGCCTACCGGGTAGGAGCCCTTTGGAAAAGGGGAATGCGGATTGTAAAGCGCTTAGAGTTTGGGTCTCTAGGGGGGATAGGCGCTTTGTACTCTCTAAAATACAAACAAGGGTTCTGTAATTCCAATGTGAGGGGGAGTGGTTATAAACTGGCTATGTTTCCCCAGGGAAAAGAGTGTAAAAGGGAAAGGGGGAAGGGGGTAGAAGAAGGAAAAAGTAAAACTTCTGTCTGTCGTCTTCTGTCTGCTGTCTGTTTCGTCTTCCTCTCTCTCTGGCAATTAAAAGATACCTATTACTTAAACCTACACGAAAAGCTTGGTCCTGTTAAAATATTAAAATAAATAACAGATACGCTCTTGCTTATAAAAATTGCAACGCTCGTCAAAAAATAAACAAACAGGGGCAAGTAGCGTACGAAATGTTTATTAATTAGGGTTTTTTTTTCGTATGGTGAATCGGGTTTTAAAATTGAAAAAAAACGTTTTTTTTTTTTTTTTTGGTTTTTTTTTTAAAGCAAGCTAAAGATTGCAGGGGGCGGGGTTTGGGGAGTCCCACATTTGGACGAGTGACTTTTCCATTTTTTAGAGTTTAAAACGTCTTAAATTAAACCATGTCTCATTATTTTTGTGTATTTTTGTACAGAAATTAACCAATTTTTGGTTTTTTGGAGGTTCATTCCCGTGCACCCCCAGAGTTAATACGGCGGAAAGGGATCCCAATTTTCGCTTTATGTCGTTCACAGTGAGGTGTGTTTAGCTGTCAGTGTTAAATACCTAAGAAGTAATTTTTTTCCCATACTTTTTTGTTAGCCCAGTTTTTTCGTTAGTATGCTATTTATAACAAAAAAAAAATACAAAATTTTGCAATTTCCCTTTTTAAAAAATTTTTCAACGTTTTCAAGCCATTTCGCAATAAGGGCGCAGAGGATAATGTCGTGCATTTTACGTAATTCAGTAACTGAAGATTTTGATTTTGATTTTCTTATTTTTATGACTTTCCACGATCCACCCCCTTCAATGGGGCCATCCCCTTGTTGATTAAATCATTCTTTCTTTCATTCATTCTTCCTCTCTCTTTTTCTCTCTCTTCCTCTCCTCCTCTCTCCTCCTCTCTTCCCCCCCCCCCTAACCCCACATCTTTTTTATGCCCTTTCCCTTTTCACCGCGTTTCAAATGCCCCTTTTCCCTTTCTTTCTATTCTCCTTTCAAGTCATAAAGAGCTTAAGGGGGTTCCTGTGGGGAATCTAAATCAGGGGCAAAAACACGGAAACCAAGAGACAGGTTTTGGCGAGAAGGACAAGTGGAACGAGAACAGACAACGACACAGTTTTCTTAGGTTCTACCATTTTGGGGATCCAGTAAATTTGGGGAAAAGCCTAACCTGCAATTCATCAAACCCCCCCCAAACCCCCCCCCAAAACATCACTCCTCGCCAAACCCCTCTCTGACTTTTTTGCACAAAATCTTATCGATTTGCTGTATATTGCGCAGTTCATCCCCGCGCTTTCTTTCCCCAAAAATTCCCGACAATAATTACCTCCCCCATAAAATTGGGTTGGGGGGAGGTTTTGCCCACAATTGGGCAATTTTCAATCGTTCCGTTTTTTCAAATGGGTTTTAAATGTGTCCGTTAGATGTTCTTAAAGATTTTGCTCCCTAAAGGGGAACCGCCCTATTGGGGAAAGGGACAGAGGAGAGAGAAGAGAGAGAGAAAAAGGGGAGAGAGGGGAGAGAGAGAGAGGGGGGGAAAGGGGGGAGGGGGGAGGGGAAAGGGGGGAGGAGGAAAGAAGAGAGAAAAAGGGAGGGGGGAGGGGGGGAGGGAAGAGGGGAAAAGGGGAGGGGAAAGTGGGGGGAGGGAGGAAGAGAGAGATGAAACAGACGACGACGGGAAAGGGGAGACGGTAGAGAAGAGAGAGAGAGATGGGGGGGGAGAAGGAGGGGAAGGGGGGAGGGAGGGAAAGGGAAAAGAGAGAAAGGGGAGAAGAGAGAGAGGAGAGAGACAGACAACAACGACAACGGGGAAGAAGCGGTCAGAGGGGGAAGAAAAGAGAGAGGGGAGAAAAGAAAAGAGAAAGGAAAAGAGAGAGACGCAGACAGATAAAGCAGGCAAGGAGACGAGAGGGGGAGAAGGAGGGAGAGAGATAGGGGGAATACGACGGAAAAACAACTCTCTCTGGTGGTGTGTGTGGTGGTGTGGTTGTGTGTGTGGGGGGGAGAGAGAGGGAAGAGAGGAAGAGAAGAGGAGAGAGAGAGAAGAAAGGAAAGGGTCACTATCTTCCGAGCTTTTCGTATGACCCGGGATAGATCCCCACAAAGAACGTGCCCAGGCCTCCCTTCCCAACGGCATAAAGTGCAGGAACATGGATTTTCTAACTATTTCTGCACAGTTTTTCGAAACCCCTTACTTAAACCATTTCCCCCAGGGGTTTTAATTACCCCATTACTTCAAAAAATTTTTGAGAAGTTTACGTAAAGCTTACTCGAATTCTTAGTGATTTACAAAACAAAGAAAGAAAAAAAGAAAGAAAAAAGAAAGAAAAAAAAGAAAGGATGACCGATTGGGGTTAAAATTTTCACCACACCCCAACACACCCCAAAACCACAACACCCCAAACCAACACCACACAAAAAACCTTTCCTTCCTCTCTTCTCTTTCATTTTACTTTTTTTTTTTCTTCTTCCCCATTGATTTCCAAAATTTATGTTTTTAATTTTTTTTTAATTTGTTATTTGAGTCTTTTTTGTTTTCCTTTGTTAATTTTTTTTCTGAATGTCCTTCCCTCCTTCCTTGCAGGCTGTAATTCTGTTGTTTTTTCTTTCTTTCCCCTTCCTCTTTTTTTGTCTTCTGTTTGCTTGTTTCTCCGTCTGTTCTGTTTTTCCCTTTTTGAATTGTCTGCTGCCGCTGCCCCCCTTTTTCCCCCCCCCTCTGTGTGTGTGGGTGTGTGTGTTGTGTTTTGTGTTGTGTGTGTGTGTGGGGGTTTGTGTTGTGTGGTGTTTTTGTGTGTGTGTGTGTGTGGGGGGTGGTTTTGTGTGCACAATTTCCCAGGTGCCCAAACATACTCCTCCTTCTCTCTCCTCTCCCCCCTTCCTTCCTGTCTTCTCTGCCCCTCCTCCTCCCCCTCCCCCTTTCTTCTTCTCTTTTTCTTCTTCTTCTTCTTTTCTTTTTCTTTTCTTCTTTCTTTTTCATTTTGTGTTTTGATCAAGATTGTCCCCCAATTACAAGGGTTTTTACCCCATCCATGCCCACTTTTAGCCATGTGTTAAAACCCGATCCTTTTTTTTGGCAAAAAAAACAAATGAACCAAGACAGAAAACTCTGGGCCCTTTACTTCGTCAGCACATAAACAAACACAGGGGCAAAGAGAGAGGGGAGGGTCAGAGAGAGAGAGGGGGAGAAGAGAGAGGGGAAAAGGGAGAAGGGGAGAGGGGGGAAGAGAAAGAAAGAAGGCAAAGGGGGACCAGACAAAACATACAGACATTCAGAAGGGAAGAGGAGAGAGAGAGAGGGAGAGAGAGAGAGAGGGAGGGAGGGAGGGAGGGTTAGCCAAAGAAAAAAGGGAAGGGAGAAAAAAATAAACACACACACACAAAAACACACACACACACACACACACACACCCAAGAGGAGAGAGAAAGAGGGGGACAAGAAGAAACACCACAACAGGGAGAAAGGGGGGGGGCAGAGAGAACAGGACACCACACAGGGGAGGGGGGAAGAGAGGAGAGAGGGAGAGAGAGAGGAAAAGAGGAGAGAGGAATAAATTAATTGTACTTAAGGGCACGGTACATGTTTTGCACAGTCCTAAAGTGCCCCTTTTGTTTTGTACTACTACTTTCGCTACTTTTTCTTCATCTTCTTTTTCTTCATTTCTTCTTCTTTTCCCCTCCTCCCCCTTTTTCCCCCTTTTCCTCTCAAGTAACGGGGGCAACACAGGGAAAGTGCCAAGGGGCCTGTTTTTTCTGTGTGTGAAACATTGATTTCTTTTCGTTGACGCAGGATCACAGCAGCATATGACCTCATTTGCGTTGACGCGGGGGGGAACTAGCTATATCAGCGCTAATGCCCTTTTGCGTTTATGCCGGGGGGCAACTCTATATCAGCAGCTATAGCGCAGAAGAGAGCATGGCGATAGTTGTGAAAGGAAAAGCTAAGGTGAAGGGGGGGGCAGGGGTGATGGGGGGGTGGAAGTGGGGGGGGGGGGGGGCGGGGGGGAGTGGTGAGGGTCTAGATGCCTTTGAGGAAATTGGGTCCCAAAAATACGTATGATCTTCCCACTTTGTCATTCTCCTTCTCAAAATGTGATCGAAGAAATTAATGGGGGAGGGGAAAAGAGAGAGAAGAGGAAGAAGAGGAAGAGAGAGAGAGAGCACCCAGGGACTCATTCATGTTATAAAACTTTTTGCACTGTCACATCTATCTCACCGTCCGCTTCATCATTAACACACTAGTGCGGAAAAAAAAACCCTTTTTTTAATAAGGTCATTAAGCTTGCGGGAGGAGAGAGAGAGAGAGAGAGAGAAGGAGAGAGAGGGGAGGGAGAGAGAGAGAGATAGAGGAGAGAGTGCAAAACTTCCCGAAACGCCAGTTGTTCGACATGTGTGATCTGTTTTAAATTCAAAAACTTCTAACAGCACTCATTCTTGCAAATGGGTGCACGTTAGTGGAGAAATTTGGGGGGACTGCCTTTTTCCCCTCCTCCTCCTTCCGTCGTCGCGTCGAAAGACGACGACGAAAGCGACACGAGCGACGAGGCGACGACGACGAGGGGACGACGACGAGGAGGACGGACACGACGACGTCTTTTTCTCCTTCTTCTCTCATGCACCCCATAAAAACATACAAACACCGCACGTACGCGCGCACACCACCACACACACAAAACACAACAAAACCACCATAACACAAACCCCCTCAAACGCACACACAACCACACACAGACGCACAACACATTCCTTCCTTTCTATTAAAATCCCATGCGATGACACTAATTCTTTTCACGTTGAACCAAAATCTGAAGTTGGTAATCTGAATGAACACGCTATAAACAAATCAGTCGCCATCCCTTTTCTCCCTTCCAGCCCTTCCCTGCTTTTTAAAAAAACCCCACTCACACACACACAACACACACACCACACACACACACCCACAACACACACACACACACACACCCCTCGCACGCAGCACGCACGCAAACGCACAAAACACACACACCCACCCACACACACCACACCCCACCACACACCCACACATTTTTCACGAAAATTCGCTTTCCCTTTTGCCCAGACTCGATTATTCAGTCACACAGTTGTGGAGATTTAGGAAAGCTATTTACCTGGGTTTGTCTTTAGACAGGTGGGCCAGAGAGAAGAGAGAGAGAGAGAAGAGAGAGAAGGAGACAGAGACAGAGAGGAGAGAACAAGACAGAGACAGAAGCGACAGACAAAACAGAGACAGATAGAGAGAGAGGGGAGAGAGAAGACAGACAGACAGAAGCAGACAGCAGAAACGAGAGAGGGGTGAGGGAAGAGAAATAGTCGGGTTTTCATCTTTTCGACGTCGGTGTCAAACTGGGGGGGGAGATATTGGGGAAGCATCTTCACTCTCCGGTGCAGGGAGAGGGGAAAGACTGCCGCAAACCCTACAAATTTTAAAGGTTAATTGTTTGAAAGGTCCCCGATGTAGCTTTGTAAAAAAAGTTAAGTTTCTGGAAAAATGAAAAAAAAAATTTTAAAGAAAGAAAAAGGGAAGGTGGGTTTGTTTATGGAGAGGGGGGGGGAGGGGAGGGGGGGAGGGGGGCAAAACACCCACACACACACACACACACACCACACACACACACACACACCAACTACCAAAAGAGGGGGAAAAGAGAAAGAAAGAGAGAACAGAGAGAGGGGACAGGAGACAGACGAAGAAACAGACGATACAGAGACAGACAAACAAAAAAACAGACAGGAGAGAGGAGAGAGGAGAGAGGAAAAGAGAGAGAAGGAAGAAGAGAGAGGGAAAGAGAGAGAAAGAGCCTTTTGCACGAGGGGGAAAACTGGTTTTTGTTTTTTGTTGTTGTTTTTTGTTTTTTTCTATGAGTGGCAGTGTTTGCCCTATAAAAAAGTGGCCCTTTTTGGTATTTTTTATTACATTTCCTAAACAACAAACAAAAAAAACAAAAACCCAAAAAAAAAAAACCAGGGCGAATTAAAACCTTTGTATCCTATGGCGTTCACTTTCAAGACCTTAGAAAACTTGAAATAAGGGGTAAACAGTTTAAAATACCATTTTCTTGGGAAAAAACACAAATACGGCCAAAAACGATACCCAGGGTCGACCACGTGCAGGATAAGCCAGGCCGGTGGGCCATTTCGGTCACTGTAACGGACGAGGGTCAGGCCAAATAAAAGGACAAGAAAACAGTTCAGTGAATGTATATTTTTTTGACATGAATCCTCCTTTCGTTCCCTCTTTTCCCGTGCTCTGTCCCCCTTTTAAACATTGGGCGGGGATTTCCCCCTTTATTCATAAAACTTGAGGGGGACTATTTCACTTAGTTATTTATGGGGGATCTGTATCGACAGGGGATTATCGGGGGGGGAAAATTTTTTAATTGTATGCAGGGGGTCTGCTTGGTTTTAGGGGGAAATTTACTTTGTGACCAAACAAAACTACAGAGAGAGAGAGAGCGACGGAGAGAGAGAGAGATGAGACAGACAGCAGACGACAGACAGAAGAAGAGAGACAGAGTTGAAATAAAAGGGGTTTGAGGGGCCAGAGACAGACAGACAGACAGCAGACAGAGAACAATAACAGGGAGACCCAAAACACGACTGACAAAATACGAACACAGCCTAAATGTTTTTATTTGAAACTTTTTTCCTTTTTTTTTTTTTCGTTTACTAAAAGTCTTTCATGGTTTTGCTCCCAAAAGCCCCACCCACTAACTTCTTGTTTCCCCCCACCAAACCCCCCATCCCCCCCCATCCCACCACCCCCGCACCAACCTCCCACCACCCATCCCCACCACCCCCACTCTCCTTCACAAACACCCCCCGTTTCCTTGTGGTTATTGTAATGAGCAAAAACAAAAAAACATAAAAAACAAACAAACAAACAAACAAAACAAATACCTGAAAAACAACCCAGAACATTAAAAAAGACTTGTTGTAAAAGTTCTTCGGATAAAAGAACACGACCGTTTTTACTGGTCCCTTGATGTAAAACACAGGCAAAAAATTTAAAAAAATTTTTTTTAAAAATTTTTTTTTTTGTTTTAATTTTTCTTACTTTCTGCCCCTGTTTCATGCAAAGGGCCTGGGGTGAAACGTCGTTTTTTAAAGCGATGCTTGGGATCAAAAAACAAAGTGGGGTTATTGCTGTCAACTTATTAAAACAAGGAGGTACTTTTCAACTTTTATCTTTTCCCAAATGGGACCAGTTGTAATTGACAGCTACTATTGTTTCCGTGGGTTTCCCAGATGGAGGCTTAACCCCCTATGCATGTGACTCTCTCTTCCCCTCTCCCCCTCTCTCTCTCTCTCTCTCTCTCTCTTCTCTCTCTCTTCTCCATAGTATATTAATTTTCATTGTTATTTATCCCGGTTTATTCAATTTTAATAAATATTTGTTTTAATAGTTTTATAATAAGCCAAACCATGGAAAAATAGAGTAGTTATCATTGAAACAACCTGGAAAAGTATGGGAAAAAACAGAAAAACAAAAGGTTAAAAAAAAGCATTGGGGGAAAGAAATTCCAAACAAAAAGACGAAAGACAAAAGGGTTTAAAAAAAAGATTGTAGAAAAAAAATTCCAAAGGGATAATGAACGAATAAAAAAAAAAATCTTTTTAAATTTTTTTTATCTTTGTCATTGTTTTTTTCTTTTACGGCTTTTCTATTTTTTTATATTCTTGTGCTTTTAATTTCCCCTTTATTTTTTTGTTGGTTTTTGTTGTTTTTTGTTATTTCTGTTGGGTTTTTACTTCCCCTTCTGGCCCTTTTCCCCCCGTCTTATCCTCTTTTTCACCCCCTTTCCTCCCGCCATTTTTGTTCTCTTTTTAAATAAAAACCAATCATGCCCTCCCCACACCACCCTCCCCCCAAACCCCGCTGTCACGTTTGCCGCCCACGAAAGTTACAATAATCCTTCATTGCTGCCTTTCAATCCAGAGGGTTTTTTTGTGGGGAATGCTTTCCTTCATGTAGGGGGCCTTTTTCGGAAAACCCTTTGGTATTAAAAAGGGGGAAGAAAAAAAGAGGATGGAAAGAGTGAACGACCAATAATTTACACGAAAGAGAGAGAGAGAGGAGAGAGAGAGAGAGAGGAGGAAGAAGAGAAGGGTGAAAGTGATGAGAAGAGAAGAAGTGAAGAAAGAGAGAGAGAGAGAGAGAGAAGGGGAGAGTGAGAGAGAGGGAGAGAGGGAGAAGCGAGGGGAAGGTCACAAAAAACACCACACACACACACAACACCACACCAACACACACCCCACACAC
>JAMYXO010004466.1:0-17418 GCA_033310375.1 Conus canariensis | reverse complement strand
CTTCGTTCAGCAGGCCAGCACTTCTACCTTTGCTCTAGCTATGTATTCTTTTTTTTTTTTTTAACTTTTTGATTTTGGTTAGTTCTTCTTTTTTAATCACTCTGACACCTTTTTGTCAGTGTCATTTGAATGTCTTTTATTTTCTAATGTCCTTTTTCTTCTACTTGACTGCTGTTCTTATTCTTCTTTCTTACACACACACACACACACACACACACACACACACACACACACACACACACACACACACAACCTTAGAGAACAGTAAAAGGCGGGGTCTGGCTCATCCGGCTCCGCCCAGCTCCAACCGGCTCAAGCCGGTTTCGCTGCTGCTCCACCGGATTACCCAGGCCCCGCCTTTTACTGTTCTCTCTTTACAAACATACATAATGTGTAGGATTATCTGTTTTTAATACTAATTTACTAAACTTTTGAGACTTAAGTTTTTGCTTAATCCTTCGTTTTTCTTGATCGTTTTCAATAACATCATTTTCTTTCATACATTCATCAAATGCGTCTCTGTCTTTCATGTGGAATAAAACTACAGTCTTTAATTGTTCTCTAAAGTCTTTTAAAACTGAGTTATATTTTTGACATAAAATCCACACACTTATCCCAGCATGTCTCCCGCTGAAAGCCAGTTTTGATAAAGTATTTCTCTTTTTAACTATGTCTCTTTCTGCTGAACAGTCATCTATAATAAATAATGTCTGCGTTCCCTCAAACTGTCTATAAAAGTGTTCTAAACACTCACTCAGTTTATTGCTAGGATCAACTAAATAGATTTCATCATCTGTCCATATAAACCTTCTGTCGTGATATGCTTTGTTCCACTTTAATGTTGGACAGAAAATTACTATATGATCAAAATTATAACGATAAACTGTTTGTAATAGGTCGAGGACAAATATTGTTTTTCCACAACCAGTTTGTCCACAAATCAATGAACAATGAGGGGTTTTTGTCATAAAGTTTAACATCGGCATTGACGCCAAAGTCGTCTGCTCCATAGTTTTATAACCGAATTTAATCTAATCCAGTTAGTGTTTTTATCATACTATCCGTCAAAACTTGTTCAGTATAATAAAATCCTATAAGGCCTAAATGTGTAAGATTAATCCAACTCAGTTCTGTAAGATTGCTTCTATTTAGACCAATATTGATTTTGTCGCTGGTTGAAATGATCTTAATATCCTCACCATCGTGACGAACGACGACAGTAACTTTAAGATTGTCAACGTCTAAGTTTTGCCAGCTAATAATAATTCCTTTCATAAGGATGTCACTGACGCCAGAAGCTCCATTTCTCTCCTCATCCTTTAAGACAGAAATTTTAAATATCATTGTGAACGTGTCTCCTAATTTTGTGCATGGAAAGAACTGTACTTTTGTAGTAGCTTCCTTCAAAACTGATTCTCTTCTGTGGAGGATGTACTGTTTGCTCCCAAACTTCTTTATTTCGATCTCTTTTCGACTGTTGTCCTCTGGCATAAGACTTACATGTAAAGGGCCAGAGTTCAATGCTTTTCTGAAACTTTTTTGACGGTCAAAAAATGTAAATGGACTTAAGAATTCAAATTTTATGTCCCATTCTAAATATGGTTCTAAGTGCCATTTGCTGTCAGTTTTTCGAACTATTTTATATTCATACTGACCCGCATTATTTGCTTCTACATTGCGTAGTTGTTCTAGTTTAGGAAACCTTTTGCTGTCGCCAACCTCTTTGCGCTTATAATAACCATCTTTAGTGTACTCAAAACCATACAAAGTGCCTATCTCACCGTTCTGTTCAAAGTCCTCAACGTCTGCAAGGTCTTTTAATTCTAAAGTTACACACCTCTCAGGCGCTAATGTAACTCCTGATTCTTCTGGCCCACGTGACATTTTTTAAAACAACGTATTATTTTATTTCTAAAACAATGTGCAGGTTATCACATTTTACGACTTTCCCTGTTTTATCTGTGATCTTTATATTAAATGATCTGACACTCCCACAAGCTAATCTTTTAAACTGTAAATTAGGAAATTGTATAATTTCATAATCGCAATATGCAGCTTTCCCTGATGGAAGAGCTCTTAAAACAGTTGAGGGCCTTCCATCATATAAGTTTTCATCAGTGCTCAGCTCGTCCAAATGAACATAGAGTAATGAATGTAATGCAAGATCGAGCGGATATTCTCCCTCATAAGTAGTTTTGTCTGATGTAACTCTAAAACT
The DNA here is from genome assembly GCA_033310375.1 of Conus canariensis. NCBI lineage: Eukaryota > Metazoa > Mollusca > Gastropoda > Neogastropoda > Conidae > Conus > Conus canariensis. The sequence continues at coordinate 15,200 of JAMYXO010004466.1, read as the reverse complement.
ATGAATGCCTCGATTGTCAGTTGCAAAGCCTAACATTTTAGCTAGCTCTCCATCAAAATAGTAACCTACTTCTTCTTCTTCAGGTTTGAATGCTAACATTATTTTCAAATTTGCATTGTTAAGTTTGAGAGTAATGTCGAAGTTACTCATTGCTTCTTTTAGCGAGCAAAACCCGTAATAACCATCAGGTATGGTTAACTGGCTAACTAAGTTTCCTCTTTTGTCAAATTTTTTAATCTTATTATTTTCTTTGGATTCAGTTATATTAAACCATACGACTTTGTAGAATATTTCATGGAGTGCAACCCTTCGGGTTTTGCATTCATTATCAATAGCATATTCTAAAAACGAAGGACTGTCTTGAGTTGTTATTGTTACAAACATTTTTAAAACAATTTAAAATGAGTGCATTCAAATATACTAATGCAAAATATTCTGTTGGGCCGCACTACAGTCCTAAAGATATAACAACTGATACCCTCGACATTTCTGTGACTCAGTCTGACGCCTTTCAAGTAAAGGTTAGTACTCCATTGAACAGATATCTTAACCCTCCTATTAAAAAAGACCACATCCCGAAAGTGTGGTTTAGTCATCCGATGCAGTTTTATCAGAACCAGTTAAACTTTGTTGTGTTTTGTGCATCAACTGGGTGTGGAGTGTCGTATGCTGATCATTTAAATCATCCTGATCCTTTGGTGAGGTCAGTGTATAGATTTCATTTTTATTACACCTTCAGACGTATTTTATCTGAACTGCAAGCGCCATTACCAAATGACAAAACGTTTAATCCATTCAGCAACAGAATAGATTACAAGGCTTTTGAAAGGATCTGTAACGAATTTGATATTGACCCAAAGACAGACTTTAGACAAAAGTTGGATCTTAATCATGGTTTAGGCACCCTTTATTTTTGGGGCGTGCACAGAAAGTATAACTATGATTGGAATCCTCCTTACACATCTTTCTCTTCAGGCACAACTGTTCACCTCGGGTCCATAGAGCAAGAGCATAAAACAGCATGGACAACATTTATTTTGGATACTTCTAAGGGCCTAACTAGAGCGGGAATAGAACGAATAAACGACTCTATTCGTACTTATGTTTGGTGTTTGCTAGGTTCGCAAGCACAAACGAGATCAAACATAATTGATCCTTCTACTGGCTTTGACGCCCAAAAACAGTATTTAGCAAATTTAGAGGACGCCATTAATTCTGCAATTGATTTGCCTTCAAGTATTAAAAGGTACCAAAATGTTTTACAATTTGCAAGATCGAAAGTAGACTTTGCTGTCGGCACTGGTTTATACATGCTGCCTTCTGATCTCAGGCTCCAGGTAGGAACAATAATAAACTACAACAATGAAATCCTTGTGGCTGGCAATGAAGATAAGGTTCGGGAAAAACGACATAAATTCTGAGCCAGTAATATTACAAACAATAAAAAAACACCCCCCAAGATTAAGTCATCCAATCCCCAAGGCCCAAAGCCCAAAGGCCATTGAAGACGCGCGTGATGACCATGAATATGAAAAGACGGCACTTGTTATTGGATTAACTGCCCTAGGATTACTTGGTCTTTATCTTACTAAAGAGTAACCCAACTATTAAGACAACTAATGCCCATAAGTGCTCAGCCATAAAGCCAACTACTTTACTTGCAGCAGACAAAAGCCAGCTAACGATCCCTCCTATTATACCAGGCAAAGAATCTATTGCTTTACTGGCTAATTTTTTTAGTAAGTTTGCAAGGTGATCGAGTTGTTTTTTTTACCCATGATTTATCTGATGGAGGAGATGGTGGTCCTGGTGGCACTGCTCCCCCACCACCGCCGCCTGTAATAGCCATCACCAGTGTACTTATTGCAAATCCTAAGGCAGTTATAACACTTGCTAATGTGACACCTTGCTCTCTAAACAGTGTTCTTATTCGTTCTGCTAACGTTGTGTCTTCATATAAAATTCTTTGGATAGATTCTCTTATTCTGCTCACTTGAGTTCGTAATTGTTCTCGGTTAGTAGACAGCACTTCTAGTCTTGCTGATCTCTCTTGTTCAAGATCTTTTAGTCTTTGTGTTATTGTTTCTTTAACACCAGGCCCTAAGTTGTGGTCATCAGCCTCAACTAGTTTTTCTTTTTCTCTTTTTATATGCTCATCCAGTTCACCCAGTTTTGCTAAATTGTTTGTTAATTCGCCTCTGATGCTTCTCAAAGCATGATTAAGGGCCGTTATTTCTCTCATAGGTAGCGGCGGATCGTGCATAGTTTTCAATGCTGTTTCTTCTGAAAAACTGGTTTCTGCTTCTATTGCTTGTATTATTTCGTCTGCTGTTTGATTTAAATCTTTAAGTTCTGTGTTTTGCATTTGGTTATCTGTTGGGAGTTCTTGTAGTGTGTTTTGAAGTTTAGCAGCTGCTTCCCTATCTAATTTTGGTTTAATGCCAAGGCGATTTTGTTCGCTCACACTGAGCCTTTGTCTAATTGTACTCTTTTTTAAAAACTTTGATGAGTCTGGTTTAGTTGTAAGCTGAACAGGTTGTCCTTGCTCGTTTTTAAAAAACAAATGGTCATCTTTTGTTTCAAAATCATTAGGGTCTATAAATTCGGGAGGTTCTTGGCCTAAACTTTGATAAAATGATTTGACCTTACTTTCTGTTAATTCACGCCGCAATGATTGTAATGGATGTGTCAAAGGAGTCATTTCACTCATGTCGTCTCCAGGATCAGTAACATCATAATCTTCATCTTCAATGCCTGCCATGGTTTTAAATAATTAACTTTTTATTTTGTTTTATAAAAAAATGTCACAAGCATATGGTTCATTTCTTGACCCGCATAGAAGCCTGAAAAAGCCCTTTGGCGTGAAGGGAAATAAACAGAATATTATTGTTCCAAATAATCCATCTACTATTGATTCAGATCAAATTCTTACTGTTAAATTTCCAGACCTAGGAGCTGATGAAGTAATTGTGCCGGGATCTGCACGGCTTACTTTCAAAATAGAACTTGATTCAGCAACAGACGCAAACAGGACAGTTGTACAGAATCTGGGACGGGCAATCGTTAAGAAAATTTCTATAAAACTTGAGGGGCAAGAAATATTTTCTTTACACAATGCAGACATATTTCTAATCTATTGTGATCTATGGCTAACCGCGAATGAAAGGGCTGACCTCGCGTTTCAAGGAATCGAAAGTGATGAAGCACTAAAACACAGAATAGACGCCGAAGATGCTAAAGACGGTAACAAGCCCGAAGCTGTAAATTTTGCGTATGGAAATCGCTTTTCCATCCCCTTGGATTTTGAGTTATTAAGCGCGCATGCGCCATACTTTCAAGGAGCATTAAAAGACAGATTGTCATATGAACTAACTTTTAATGAATACAAACGGGTCATTAAATCTACAGACACTGATTCTAAGTACAGCATTTTCGACATCTCGTTAGAGTTTGACATTGTTAGCAACCCTAACTTAGCAAGGCTGATTGAGCAACAATATCAGTCACGATTAGCAATATTTTACGAAAGAGTGATTCATCATACTACATATCCTAAACGCAGGGCAGACACTATATAGAATTTTAGTTTTAGTGCCGCAGCAAGATCCCTTAAAGGTATTTTATTGCTGTGTGAAGATGAAGAACCATACCAAAGACAAAGTGAAAAGTTTATCAATCCTAAAATCACGAAAGTACAATGTTCAATTGAGGGTAGTCCTAACCAAGTCTACGGTAGCGGGCTTAAACCTTATCATCATTTTGATGAAATAAGAAAATATTTTGGAGGCGGGAGGTGTAGAAATCCAACAGTAGACCTTGTGTCTAAAGATCTACACCTTCACAATGTTAGACTTGATGATTATTTAACAACGAAATACGGTTTATGGATTGACCTAAGGTCGACAGAGGATAATCAGTTGCATGGAAGTGGGAGAACAGTTAAAGACGTAATAAACATTCAAATTGATAAAGAAAAAGAGAGTGATAAACCACTTAATGTATATTTGTTTTTAATATATGATGCGCAGCTGAATATTCAAGATAACAGATTAAAAGATATCCAATACTAAATTATTTTTATTTTTAAAAAAAGCATGTCTGTTCAGGTTTATCCAAAAGTGCCCAAAGAAGAGAACCCTGTTGCTGTAGACATAAAAACTTTCAGATTAACAAACATAACACAAATGCAAACCCAACTAGAGCAGGACCTTTCAAAATACAGTAAAACCAAACGAAGGTATTCTGCTGCCTTTAATGCTGTTACATATGTTAATACTGGAGCATCGATCACTAGTGCTCTATCAGCAGGAACAAGTGTAGGTCTCTTAGCAACAGGCGTAGGTGCACCGGCAGCTTTACCTCTAGGTGGTTTGTCTTTAACTCTTGGCCTGTGTTCATTGGCTGTAAGTGCTGTCAGCAAAAAAATAAAAGCTAAACTCCAAAAGCACACAGCTATGGTTCAACTAATAACAGCTAAACTTAGTTCCTTCAAACTGACAATAAATAAAGCACTTGCCGACTCGAACATCACGGATGAAGAATTTAGTCGCCTACAGGCTGATTTTGAGGACTACAAAAGACAAAAGTTTGATCTTCAAAGAAAGGCAAGGGCAACTTTTTCTCAACAACCAGACACCGACCAGATAAAAAAGGAATGTTTAAAAAAAGTAAACGAAACATTAAACTCTGTTCTAAACAGCTCACATTAACAACACCAAAGGGCGTTTATACTTTAGTTTATGAGTCCAAGCACAAAAAGACCGTTGATATTGATTCTGATTAAGACGACTTTGGAGTCAATGTATTTTTTTTAATTTAAATAAATATGTTGAGTTAGAAAAGAAGCTCAACATGGATAAGATATATGACAGTTTTGACTCTTGGTTAGATGCAATGGAAGAGGAAGAGCGTTTGTCAAAAGCTTTAAATGAGGTCGTTTTAGAAGTTATTGATCCAACAAACGTACAGGCAAGCGTTGTACATGCTATTGCTCAAGTTCCAAGTAAACTAACAATAAACCCTCCGGTTAAAGTAAGGGTAGTTGTTTTAATCGACTATATAACAATAAACGAAGAAAATCTAGAAGTCTGGGTCTCAACTAAACAGCAGACTATTCTTTCTTATAATGATTTAACGCCTGATTGGGCAGACCAACTTCTTACTCAGTTTAACGATGCTTCTGAAGCAGCAAAAATTAGAGGTTCTGGTTGGTCAGAGGGTAAAGTATTAGAGATTAGATTAAAACAGGCTAAATACGAGCCAATTATAGGAAAGTCTTACATTCCACTGCCTCCAACATTAGTTGCAAAGAGAGCAGTTCTGAACATAAAGAATTTAGACGACAAATGTTTTATGTGATGCGTTCTTGCTAGGCTGCATCACGTTGCCAAAAATGCAGAGAGAGTATCTAACTATTTACAGTGGGCCAATGATCTTAACTTTAACGGCCTTGAATTTCCTATGGCTGTAGACAAAATTGATCAGTTTGAAGAACAGAATCCCCCAATAACTGTTAACGTATACACATGGTCTGAAGAAACCAACCTTCTGCCCATTAGAGTGTCTAAGAACAGCCCATCAATAGGCGAACCAACCAAACATCATGTAGACTTACTCCTGATGTCCAGCCATTCAGGAGTGCACTACACACTGACACGCACAATGAGTAGACTGTTAGCATATACTTCAAAGCATAAGAACAAACAAGAATTCTGTAGAAAATGTTTAACAAGAATTCCGTCCGTTCAAGCTGCGAGTGAACATGTAAAACATTGTCTTAGTCCAGTTGACTGCAATACAGAACTAATTATGCCAAGAGAAGGCAGTAAGGTTAGTTTTAAGAATTACAAAAAACTCCAGAGGTCTCCATACGTTGTTTACGCAGACTTTGAATCGCTTATTGTTCCTTATGAAGGGCCAACCCCGCAGAAACTTCCAAAAACAGTTTTAATGAGTAATCATCAGATTTGTTCGTTTGCTTTCATCATTGTCAGGTCGGATGGCGCCCATTCAGAGCCAGAATTATATAGAGGACCTAATGCGGCTAGTAGATTTTTACAGCGCATGCAGCAAGTGCGTAATGCTTGTTCTAATAATCTGAAATTTATCTGAAATCATGATGACGCCCGAAGACCAAGAACAGTATGAATTAGCCACTCACTGCTGGATTTGTGGTTTAGAGCTAACACCTAAAAGTTTAAACCCAACAGTAAGAGATCATGATCACATTAGCGGAAAGTTTAGAGGAGCAGCACATAACAATTGCAATCTTCAACTAAAGTTTGATCCTAGGACTTGGAGACTTCCTATATTCTTTCATAACTTGCGAGGTTACGACTCTCATCTTATATTGCAAGCAGTAACTAGCGATTTCAGGGTGTCATGCATTGCGCAGTCATCAGAAAAGTACATGTGTTTCACTTTAAATAATTTATCTTTTTATGACTCTATGCAACACCTGATGGGTTCATTAGAGTCACTAGCAGGATCCTTAAAGTCCTGCCCAATAACAGAACACTATTTTGACCCAACTCTTGTTAGAAAGGGCGTTTACCCTTATGAGTACATGAACAGTTGGCAAAGGTTTGACGAAGATACACTTCCGCCTAAAGGCGCGTTCTTTTCTAGTCTTAGAGGAAAGGACATCAGTGATTCTGATTACCAGCATGCTCAAGATGCGTGGCAGAAGTTAGACTCTAAAACGATGGGAGACTATCATGATTCCTATTTAATGGCGGATACCTGTTTGTTGGCGGATATCTTTGAAAATTACAGAAAGACCTGCATGAAACATTACAGCTTGGATCCTGCGCATTATATTTCTGCGCCTGGGATGAGCTGGGACGCTTTCTTAAAATTTACAGGAATACAGATTGATTTATTGTCTGACCTGCCAATGCTTCAGATGATTGAAAACGGATTGCGTGGGGGAATCAGTATGGCGTCGCACCATTACTGTAAAGCAAACAACAAATACTTGGACGACTATGATCCAAGTAAAAGGTCTAACTATCTCATGTATTTAGATGCAAACAATCTGTATGGTTGGGCTATGAGCCAATCACTTCCATTACGTAACTTTAAAATGTACACAGGACTCAAAGACATTCAAAAGTTTTTAAAATGGCTACCTACTCTAGAAGCTGATCGTAAAAGAGGTCTCATTCTAGAAGTTGATTTAGAATATCCTCATGAACTTCATGATTACCATAATGACTATCCATTAGCGGCAGAAAGTCTAAAGATGGCAATGACAGAACCACCTAAACTGGTGCCTAATCTTCGTGACAAAAAAAATTATGTCTGTCATTACAGACTTCTCCAATTTTATTTAAGACATGGTTTAAAGTTAACAGCAGTTCATCGTATAATTGCATTTGATCAAGACCAGTTCATGAAACCATACATCATGAAGAACACTGATCTCAGAACTAAATCCGCAGATGCTTCAGAAAAAGACTTTTTCAAGTTGATGAACAACAGCTGTTTTGGAAAGACTATGGAAAATCCGCACAAAGCGTAAAGATGTTAGATTGGTCACCAGAGAGAACGATGCAATTAAGTTGACTTCAAAACCTAATTATCAGGACTTCAGAAGATTTCATGATCAGCTTTTTGGAATAATGATGAAAAAAAAGAAGTCAAATTGGATAAGCCCGTTTTTATTGGGTTTACTGTTTTAGAGCTGTCGAAGCTTTTGATGTTAGAATTTCTTTACGACTACTTTAAACCCTTGTATCCAGAGTCCAGAGTTCTGTACACAGATACAGATTCCTTTGTAATCGACATCCCTACTGAAGATATCTATAAAGACATGGAATTAGAAGTAGCTAAAGGGCATGCTGGATGGTACGACACATCTGATTACCCTAAAGATTCGCCTTTGCATTCAGATATTAACAAGAAGGTTTTAGGTAAGATGAAGGATGAATTATCTGGAGGTGTGATCAAGGAGTTTGTTGGTTTGAGGTCGAAAATGTACAGTCTTTCAAGCCAAACAAAAGTTGTTAAAAAAGCAAAGGGAATATCTCGCAGTGTTGTGCAGTCAAGCATATCCCATGACAACTATAAAGAAGCATTGTTTGACAATAAGACTTTTCATCATGACAACGTAAAACTACGATCTAATCTACATGAGATCAACACAACTGTTGTAACAAAGAAGTCATTAGATAGAACAAACACAAAACGTGTGTTTGTTAATCCAGAGTTTTCATATGCAATTGGCCATTGGAAAACAGCATAATTACATACTTTCCGCGGGTTTATATTTTTCCTCAAATGTATCTAAAAGCTCAATCATATCAATATCCAATTCAGACAAAATTTTTCTCATGTTTGCTTGATGTGCACGAATTTTTTTAATTTTTTCAAGATATTCTTTATCCGTTATTCTGATAATCAAAATTTGGGATCGTAGGCGATCAGGATGCGTTGCCGTGTACTGATGAATCCACTTAATTGTTTGCTTAATAGCTAAACACGTATCATATGATTCTTGTATTAATTCTAAGGTCTCTTTTTTTTTATCATCATTTTAGTTTCATGTAAGATTTCTTCCTTTTGAGCTTCCATTTTAAACTCAAATATATTTGCCTAAATTAATTAAGCAGAACTGTGTCTGGAGGGATTATCTGCAGTTCTTCCTTCACAAAAGATCTTCGGGGGGCTGGTCGTTTTGTTGTGTCAGTTTCTCGTAAATAATACACGGGCGGATTCATTTTCACAATTTTTTTTTATCTCATATGGATCAACACTCCAAACTGGATCTGTTGCCCTGATGCGAGTGTCCCCTTCCACTTCTCCAGGTGAATAAAGGTATCTCACTTTTAAACCAAATGGTAATAGTTTGCTTGATGAAGACTCTCCTTCAACAACATTTATTGTTTGTTTTCTGATTGCTTGTACTGGTTTTAGACCTTTAAATTCTTCATTATTCATTGCACGTAGAACTGAAGGCAGCCTTCTAACCCATTCTGTGTTGCGAGAATTGTCAATCAGCTCTCTGTGATACTGGTAGGAAAAAAGCCTTTCAGATAACTGTTTGTTAAAGTTTTCAACCAAACCCTGTGATTTGTGAACTCCTGGAATGCCTCTTTTAATGGTAACTCTATGTTTTAACAATAATTGATTCACTTGACCTTTAAATTCTTTTCCATCATCGACTTGAATCATGCGAGGATAAGTTAAGGGCCCTCGTTGATATATCAGTTGTATAGCGACAGCAACAGCAGAAGCACTCTTTTGTGTTAATGGTTCCGCATCTTTGTATCTTGAAGCTATGTCAATGACTGTAAGTGCGTACTTAAATCTTTTTCGTCTAATCGTGTCATGGGGTAAATATAGAAGATCCATTTGATGGGTGTCGTTTGGCGTTGTATTTACAAAGTGCGGTCTCTGTATTCGTTTAGGCGCCGGTAGATAAATTTGCCAAATCGCTTGTTTAGATAACCATTCCTTTGCTGTTTGTTCACTAACTCCCGCTGCTTGGCTTAGCTTTTTAATTGCAGTGATTCCCTTCCAATATCCTTTTGGCGAATAATAGATCTTGTTCATTTTTTATTCAGCCAATATTATGTGCAACAAAATACACAACGGTCATACCAAAGGCAATAAACAATATTTCTTGCATCTTTTGTTTTTCTGATGGTTGATAGTAATCGCTAAATTTTGGTGGGGCAATGTCTCGATTGGCTTGCCTGTTACAAGATAATATTCTTTTATTGCTTGATCAACATCTTTAAATGTGTAAGCTGCATGTCCCTGTTCTTTCAGTTCATCGTTAATAAAATCTAACTGCTCAATTCTCTGCTTTTCATACGCAGCTTGTGCTGCGGCTAGTTGCTCCATAGCTTTGTTATGTCTTTTTCTCTCGCCGTCATCCCGTAGTTTACTAAATGCGTAATTACTTCCGCTAAAAGCAAGCGCATTCACCACAGCGCCACCTATCATCATCACGAGTGAAGCCATTTTTATAAATGTATTTTTTCAATTTTACATATTAATACTGTCTGGAATTATTCCTTGCTTAACTAGAAAATCTTTCGTAGCAAATGAAGCTGTAATAACAGCAATCAGCTTTGCTGAGTCTTCAAAGCCTAGTTTGCCAAGATCTGCTGGTTTTATTTTTAACAGGCTTTTACCAAGCATTGTGTATCCTACACTTAGGCCTCCAATAACAGCAGAATAGTATACAAGGTTAGTAATAGTTTTTTCGGTGCTCATTTTTAAAAAATAAAATAATATTTATTTATTAATAAAACATGAACTGCGATGATCTACTAAACGTTCCTGAACTTATGATTACAAATGATCAAGTTGATGACCAAGCTATTATGCCTAAAAAGGAAAGGCTGTATTCTTTAGCAGCATGTGGAAAAACAAAACAGTACCTTGGAAATGAATTCAGCATAGAACAGATACAACAGATGTCGCCACAAGACATTGTAAAGTATCACAACAGGTATGAAGCGCAACTGGGGTCAAGAATGGTAAAAAGCGTTGGGCAAACGGTTCTTAGTTTGTACACTAAACTAGTTAGTAGATTTGCTCCCATTGATTCTGAACAAGATTTTATGTATGATTTAACACAGGATCCCGTTTTAACAAAGTCATTAGAGTCTCTAGGATGTGATCTGTATTACAGATTTGGAACATTGTTATCGCCATTAATCATGGGATTAATTACTTTTAATCATATAGATTTTGTTTCCCTTCAAAATGACCGAGCCAGAAAATCAGCAGAAAACATTGATGGAGAAAGTGACCAGTAAAAAGCCTCCTCATCCTGGGCGTGTTGCAGCAGGAAAAAAATTAGCAGAGTGGAACAAACAAAAAAAATTAATGTTGCAATCACAGAATGTAACTCATAATGAAAACATAACACCGCCAACGCCAACAGTTGTTTCAATGCCAGCTGTAAATACACAAGTTGATTCAAGACCTACAACAACACCAAAGTCTTCATGGAGTATTGAATTTAAAACAGTTGCCATTTTTGGCGTCATTGCTGCTGGGGGTGGTTATTACGTTTATAAAACATATAAAGAAAGACAGCAAAAACCAAAGCAGCCCAAAAAATCACAGCCACTAAATACAAAATCTGAACAAAAAAGAATACCAGAACCACCAACAACAAAATCTCATTTTGATCCATTTGATATGCAGTAATATTTCAAGAACTTAATAAATAATTATAAGTGGACTTGAATAAGAACTTGATAACGACTTGATGACGACTTGATAAAAACTTAAATAAGAACTTGATAAGAACTTGATGACGACTTGATAAAAACTTAATGACGACTTGATAAGAACTTAATGACGACTTGATGACGACTTGTTAAGAACTTGAATAAGTACTTGAATAAGTACTTGAATAAGAACTTGTTAAGAACTTGATGATGACTTGTTAAAAACTTGATGTTGACTTGTTAAGAACTTGAATAAAAACTTGTTAAGAACTTAAATAAGAACTTGAATAAGAACGTGATGCCGACTTGAATAAGAACCTAGAACGACTTAATGACGATTTTTTTCACAATTAATTGTTACATTCTTTTCCGGGGAGACAACTCCTCTTCACTTCTGCCTTTAAGTAGTACTCTAGGCCAGACATGTCTGGCCCCGGCTTACTCAACTGCATAATTGCCGAGTCGAAGCGTCGCACTGTTTGCTAGTTCGTGTCGAGTTACACATAAGGGCGTCGGGCCGCCACGCGGCATTGTATAAATTTAGACGGCTAAATTCCCCACCGGCGTCGTTTAGTACAGGCGTTAGACGTCATTGTATAAATTTAGGCGGCTAAATTTCCAAACATATCAAAACATGTTTCTTACCTTCCCCCAATCACAAGACTAGATAGAATCAGCTGATTAGTAACAGTGACGACATTTCCGCCCAGCACTTGTGTTGTTAGCAACTGAACCTAGCTGTCTTGTCATTTTCACATTGGGTTGGTGTGCTGTGTAGACCTACCATCGATGAACTACAAAGTACCTTAAAAGATGGTTGGTGGCAGGTGTACTGCCTGGCGATCAAGAGCCGCCAAAAAACAAAAAACACTAACTCTGCCAATGCCAGTCCCAAGCCCAGGATGAAAAAAGAAAAGGCGTGTGGAGAGTTAAACTCTTTGTGAAACTCTTTGTAAAATAGGTGGGAGGCCTGTGCTGCGGCAAAACTAGCCTTGCTGACTGTTACTATAAATAGCCGTTCACGCGTGAACGTCCTATTTTAGCAGCATGAGTCTAACAGGATGTAGTGGCTCTCGTAACTAGGACAAACGGGCATGCATGCACGTTTGACATAGATTTGCAAGCCCCTCTAACTATGTCAAACGTTCATACATGAACGTTTGACATAGATATAAAGTTGCAAGCCCCTCTCAGACACACACAGTCAGTAAACGGGCCGCTCAGCCTGCTGACTTACTGCGGCGCTATCATTGTGTTGTCTTGGTCTTGCAAAAGTAGCTGACAATCAACTGACTGGCGGTAGACTGTTTGAGGGAACACAAAAGAGAAATACTTTATCAAAACTGACTTTCAGCGGGAGACATGCTGGGATAAGTGTGTGGATTTTATGTCAAAAATATAACTCAGTTTTAAAAGACTTTAGAGAACAATTAAAGACTGTAGTTTTATTCCACATGAAAGACAGAGACGCATTTGATGAATGTATGCGTGAAAACGATGTTATTGAAAACGATCAAGAAAAACGAAGGATTAAGCAAAAACTTAAGTCTCAAAAGTTTTCTAAATTAGTGTTAAAAACAGATAATCCTACACATTATGTATGTTTGTAAAGAGAGAACAGTAAAAGGCGGGGCCTGGGTAATCCGGTGGAGCAGCAGCGAAACCGGCTTGAGCCGGTTGGAGCTGGGTGGAGCCGGATGAGCCAGACCCCGCCTTTTACTGTTCTCTACCTTCTATTCTCCTTCTACATCGTCCTGATCAGAAGGGAGCAGGAACGTGTTTTCTTGTTGTTGTTTTGTTTCTTTTTTTTCGGCATGAACATAAGTCACGTTTCTCGGGGGAAATGGGGGGGGGGGGGGATTTTCCTCATACCCCTTCGCAATCTAACGCACACAGTATGCATACATGCACACCTACACAAAACAGCAGGTGTAACAATTTATGAAACAAAAGAGGTGACGGGGACGAAGGAGGTGGGGAATGTATAGGGAGAAGAACGAGTGGAGACAATAGCTCTTTTTTTCTTTTTACTTAAAATTACATATGCAGAAACTGTGCCACGAACAAGGTGTTGAGCTCTGTACACTTATTGTCATTCAATTAAAAAATAAAGTAGCACGAACGTTCACAATTCTGCACATTTGTTGCCTGTTGTTAAGTAAGTAGGTCACGAATGTGCACAATTTTGCGCTCGTGTTGTCATGCAATATTAAGTCAAATATGTGCACAATTCTGCACATTTATTGTCTGTTGCCATAAGGTATCCGTTGCCATTAAAATTCGAATGTACACAATTCTGTGCACTTGTCATTTAATAAGTAAATCATGAATGTGCAAAGTTGTGCACACTTGACATTTCCTAAGTAAGTCTTTTCTGTGCACAATTCTGCACACGTGTCATTTACTGTAAGTACGATTGCGCAGAAGTCAGTCTGCACACTTGCTGTCTGTTTTCGTTAAATGAATAGGTCACGAATCTACACAGTTCTGCTCACTTGTAATTAGATAAGTCAGTCACAAGTGCGCACAATTCTGTACATTTGTTGTCATTCACTGTCAGTACGAATCTGCACAAGTCTGCGCAGTTGCTGTCTGTTTTCATTATGTGTGCAGGCCACGAATAAGCACAATTCTGCACACTTGTCCTTAGATAAGTCAGTCACAGCTAAGCACAATTCTGCACACTTGTCCTTAGATAAGTCAGTCACAGCTAAGCACAATTCTGCACACTTGTCCTTAGATAAGTCAGTCACAGCTAAGCACAATTCTGCACACTTGTCCTTAGATAAGTCAGTCACAGCTAAGCACAATTCTGCATACTTGTCCTTAGATAGGTCGGTCACAAATGTGCACAATTCTGCACATGTGCTGTCTGTCTTGTCATTAAATGAATAAGTCACGGATGTGCACAATTCTGCACATGTGCTGTCTGTCTTGTCATTAAATGAATAAGTCACGGATGTGCACAATTCTGCACATGTGCTGTCTGTCTTGTCATTAAATGAATAAGTCACGGATGTGCACAATTCTGCACATGTGCTGTCTGTCTTGTCATTAAATGAATAAGTCACGGATGTGCACAATTCTGCACATGTGCTGTCTGTCTTGTCATTAAATGAATAAGTCACGGATGTGCACAATTCTGCACATGTGCTGTCTGTCTTGTCATTAAATGAATAAGTCACGGATGTGCACAATTCTGCACATGTGCTGTCTGTCTTGTCATTAAATGAATGTCACGAATGTGCACAATTCTGCACATGTGCTGTCTGTCTTGTCATTAAATGAATGTCACGAATGTGCACAATTCTGCACATGTGCTGTCTGTCTTGTCATTAAATGAATAAGTCACGAATGTGCACAATTCTGCACGTGTGCTGTCTGTCTTGTCATTAAATGAATAAGTCACGAATGTGCACAATTCTGCACATGTGCTGTCTGTCTTGGCATTAAATGAATAAGTCACGGATGTGCACAATTCTGCATATGTGCTGTCTGTCTTGTCATTAAATGAATAAGTCACGAATGTTCACAATTCTGCACATGTGCTGTCTGTCTTGTCATTAAATGAATAAGTCACGAATGTGCACAATTCTGCACATGTGCTGTCTGTCTTGTCATTAAATGAATAAGTCACGGATGTGCACAATTCTGCACATGTGCTGTCTGTCTTGTCATTAAATGAATAAGTCACGGATGTGCACAATTCTGCACATGTGCTGTCTGTCTTGTCATTAAATGAATAAGTCACGGATGTGCACAATTCTGCACATGTGCTGTCTGTCTTGTCATTAAATGAATAAGTCACGGATGTGCACAATTCTGCACATGTGCTGTCTGTCTTGTCATTAAATGAATAAGTCACGGATGTGCACAATTCTGCACATGTGCTGTCTGTCTTGTCATTAAATGAATAAGTCACGGATGTGCACAATTCTGCACATGTGCTGTCTGTCTTGTCATTAAATGAATAAGTCACGGATGTGCACAATTCTGCACATGTGCTGT
>JAMYXO010000446.1:42500-47022 GCA_033310375.1 Conus canariensis | reverse complement strand
CTATGTTATGATGTCCTGTGCTGTTCTATGCTATACTGTGCTGTTCTATGGCTGTGCTGTGCTGTTCTATGCTGTGCTGTGCTGTTCTATACTATGCTATACTGTGCTGTTCTATGCTGTGCTGTGCTGTTCTATGCTATGATGTGCTGTGCTGTCCAAAGCTGTGCTGTTCTATGCTATACTGTGCTGTTCTATGCTATACTCTGCTGTTCTATGCTATGCTGTGCTATTCTCTGCTATGCTGTGCTCTGCTGTTCTATGCTATGCTGTGCTGTGCTGTGCTGTGCTGTTCTATGCTATGCTGTGCTATTCCATGCAAATTTTGCTGCTCTATGCTATGCTGTGCTGTTCTATGCTATGCTATGCTGTGCTGTTCTATGCTACTATGCTGTGCTGTGCTGTCTATGCTGTGCTGTTCTATGCTATGCGTGCTGTTGTATGCTTGATGTGCTGTTCTATGATGTGCTGTGCTGTTTTATGTTATGCTGTACTGTTCTGTACTATGCTGTGCTGTTCTATGCTATGCTGTGCTGTGCTGTGCTGTTGTATGCTCTGCTGTGCTGTTCTATGATGTGCTGTGCTGTTCTATGCTATGCTGTGCTGTTCTTTGCTATGCTGTGCTGGTCTGTGCTGTGCCGTGCCGTTCTCTGTTATGTTATGCTGTGCTGTTCTATGTTATGCTGTGCTGTTCTCTGTTATGTTATGCTGTGCTGTTCTATGTTATGCTGTGCTGTTCTATGTTATTCTGTACTGTTCTCTGTTATGTTATGCTGTGCTGTTCTATGTTATGCTGTGCTATTCTATGTTATGCTGTGCTGTTCTATGCTGTGCTGTGCTGTTCTGTGCTATGCTGTGCTGTTCTATGTTATGCTCTGCTGTTCTCTGTTATGCTGTGCTGTTCTCTGTTATGATGTGCTGTGCTGTTCTATGTTATTCTGTGCTGTGCTGTGCTGCTCTATGTTATGCTGTGCTGTTCTCTGTTATGCTCTGCTGTGCTGTTCTATGTTATTCTGTGCTGTTCTCTGTTATGCTGTGCTGTGCTTTTCTATGTTATTCTGGGCTGTGCTGTGCTGTTCTATGTTATGCTGTGCTGTTCTCTGTTATGCTGTGCTGTGCTGTTCTATGTTGTTCTGTGCTGTTCTATGTTATGCTGTGCTGTTCTATATTATGCTGTGCTGTTCTCTGTTATGCTGTGCTGTGCTGTTGTATGTTATTCTGTGCTGTTCTCTGTTATGCTGTGCTGTGCTGTTCTATGTTATGCTGTGCTTTTCTCTGTTATGCTGTGCTGTGCTGTTGTATGTTATTCTGTGCTGTTCTCTGGTATGCTGTGCTGTGCTGTTCTCTGTTATGCTGTGCTGTGCTGTTCTATGTTATGCTGTGCTGTTCTCTGTTATGCTGTGCTGTGCTGTTGTATGTTATTCTGTGCTGTTCTCTGTTATGCTGTGCTGTGCTGTTCTATGTTATTCTGTGCTGTGCTGCTCTATGTTATGCTGTGCTGTGATGTTCTATGTTATGCTGTGCTCTGCTGTTCTATGTTATGCTGTGCTGTTCTCTGTTATGCTGTGCTGTGCTGTTCTATGCTATGCTGTGCTATGTTGTGCTGTTCTATGTTATGCTGTGCTGTGCTGTTCTATGTTATGCTGTGCTGTGTTGTGCTGTTCTATGTTATGCTGTGCTGTGTTGTGCTGTTCTATGTTATGCTGTGCTGTTCTATGTTATGCTGTGCTGTGCTGTTCTATTTATGCTGTGCTGTGTTGTGCTGTTCTATGTTATGGTGTGCTGTGTTGTGCTGTTCTATGTTATGCTGTGCTGTGCTGTTCTGTTATGCTTGCTGTGTTGTGCTGTTCTATGTTATGCTGTGCTGTGTTGTGCTGTTCTATGTTATGCTGTGTTGTGCTGTTCTATGTTATGCTGTGCTGTGCTGTTCTGTTATGCTTGCTGTGTTGTGCTGTTCTATGTTATGCTGTGCTGTGTTGTGCTGTTCTATGTTATGCTGTGTTGTGCTGTTCTATGTTATGCTGTGCTGTGCTGCTCTATGCTGTGCTATTCTATTCTATGCTGTGCTGTGTTGTTCTATGCTTGTGCTGTGCTATATTGTTCTATGCTATGCTGTGCTGTGTTATGCTGTTCTGTGCTGTTCTATGTTATGCTCTGCTGTGCTGTGCTGTGCTCTGCTGTGTTATGCTGTGCTGTTCTATGTTAAGCTGTGCTGTGCTGTGTTACACTGTGCTGTGCTGTTCTATGCTGTGCTGTGCTCTGCTCGGCTGTGTTATGCTGTGCTGTTCTATGCGTTGCTGTGCAGTGTTACGCTGTTGCTGTTCTGTGCTTTGCTGTGTCAAGCTGTTGCTGTTGTATGCTATGCTGTGCTGTGGTATGCTGTGCCGTCTATGCTATGCTATGCTGTATATGCTGTGCTGTTCTATGCTATACTGCTGTTGGGCTATGCTATGCTGTGCTATGCTATGCTGTGCTGTGCTGTGCTGTGTTGTGCTTGCTGTGCTGTGTTGTGCTGTGTTGTGCTGTGCTATGTTGTGCTATGCTATGCTGTTCTGTGCTATGCTATGCTATGTTGTGCAATGCTATGCTGTGCTATGCTATGCTGTGCTGTGCTATGCTGAGCGGTGCTGCCCTAAGTTCTTTTTCGCTGCACTGCTCCCTGTTTTACTAGTACGTACTACACTGCCTTGCCTTGCCTTGCCCTGCCTTGCCTTGCCTTGCCTTGCCCTGCCTTGCCTTGCCTTGTCTTACCTTGTCTTGCCTTGTCTTACCTTGCCTTGCCTTGCCTTGTCTTACCTTGTCTTGCCTTGTCTTGTCTTACCTTGTCTTGCCTTGCCTTGTCTTACCTTGTCTTGCCTTGTCTTGTCTTACCTTGCCTTGCCTTGCCTTGTCTTACCTTGTCTTGCCTTGTCTTGTCTTACCTTGTCTTGCCTTGCCTTGCTTTGCCTTGCCTTGCCTTGCCTTGCCTTGCCTTGCCTTGCCTTGCCTTGCCTCTGCCCTGCCCTGCCCTGCCTTGCCTTGCCTTGCCTTGCCTTGCCTTGTCTTACCTTGTCTTGCCTTGTCTTGTCTTACCTTGTCTTGCCTTGCCTTGCTTTGCCTTGCCTTGCCTTGCCTTGCCCTGCCTTGCCTTGCCTTGCCCTGCCCTGCCCTGCCCTGCCTTGCCTTGTCTTGTCTTGCGCTGTGCTGTACTGCAGTCGCTGCTGTTGTGTGTGTTCAGGGGGACAGCGGCGGCCCTGCCACGTGCGGGCAGCACCTAGTGGGTGTGACGTCATGGGGTGTGGTGGGCTGTGTGCAAGGCTATCCCTCGGTCTACACCAACCTGCTTTACTACAGGAGGTGGATCTTCAGAAACGACTTCTAATGATGTCCATCGACCTTGGTTTTGTGTGTGTGTGTGTTTTTTTTTTTTTTCAGTGATGACGTTTGTCATCACCAATGTGGATGCACCCTTGACGGAGAGTGTCTGCGTTGTCTAGTCTAGTTTAGTCTGCTTTCTTTTTCCGGAGACTTTCCCTGTAACGATGTGTATGGATTTGAATGGGGAGGGCGGTGGGTGTGGCATTATCAAAACGTAAAAAAAAGAGGTAACTGTTAAAGCATTTCAAACCACTGTGTTTAGATGCAGGTCTTCATAAAGGGTCATTATTGAAGAATTTCTTTTTCCTTTTTTTGTTGCTCTCTCTCTCT
This sequence comes from Conus canariensis, assembly GCA_033310375.1. Taxonomy (NCBI): domain Eukaryota; kingdom Metazoa; phylum Mollusca; class Gastropoda; order Neogastropoda; family Conidae; genus Conus; species Conus canariensis. Next base: position 43,338 of record JAMYXO010000446.1, on the reverse strand, counting down.
CTCTCTCTCTCTCTCTCTCTCTCTCTCTCTCTCTCTCTCTTATTTTTTCTCTCTCGCTCTCTCTCTCTCTTTTCTCTCTCTCTCTCTCTCTCTCTCTCTCTCTCTCTCCTCTCTCTCTCTCTCTCTCTCTCTCTCTCTCATCGTAAACCAAGTTGGAAGTGGTAGGTGGTAGATCAATTTTTGATTTGGAAATACTTTCCTCGGTACTGAATATAAAACTTTCAGAGTAATAAATCATGAATAAAAAAATGCTAGAGTGATCATTGTGGAGAGAGAGAGAGAGAGAGAGAGAGAGAGAGAGAGAGAGAGGAGAGAGAGAGACGGTGGGGGGACAGACAGACGGACAGATAGACACACAGACAGACGGCCGGACGGACAGACCGAAGACAGGTGGTGGAGGTTAACAATCTGAAAAAAAAGAAAAAACAGAACAAACAAACAAACAAACAACACCTTGTCTGGAAATAAACACTTTCCCTCTTTCCACATATACAAACAACAATCCCCAAAGGAAAGGCAAACACAGTATGGTTACCTCGTCCACCTCGAAAAAAGAAATTTGTTTCCCGTCTATAACACTTCTCTTATCAACTCCAGTGACTGGGTCACAGATGTCCTAGCTGATGTGATCTTTGAATTTCTGAAAGAGATTGATATTTTTTTCACCTGATCTAAGATTTTACGGAAGAAAGATTTTCAACGAAATTTCCGGTGTGTTTTAAGGTGTATTTCAAAGGGTTGTGTGATTTTTTTTTTATGACTTGTGAGGTGACCTCAACGCGGTGACAGCCCTGATATGGCCCTTGGAGGTCGGCTGGGCTATAGGCAACATTACCTT
>JAMYXO010000446.1:35000-37500 GCA_033310375.1 Conus canariensis | reverse complement strand
GAGTCATATCTTCCAGACATCCTAAAACGAAAATCGTTGTCAGCAAAATCGCGCCTCTACGAGATACTGAGATGGAAACCAAACGTGAACTATTCAATGCTTTGGTCTCCACAGAACTGTTCGGGATGGAAAGAGTCTCTTTAGTCAACCATGGCAACATGCATACCAGAGGGCTAAAGAAAGACGGGATTCATCCAACAGCAAGAGGGGCCAGTGTCCTTGCGGGAAACCTGGGGCGACACCTGAGACAGCTGTTCTGGGAGCAGCCGAAGAAAACTTCAAGGCGCCCACGTCATCAACTGCCCAGACGCTTCTACCCAAACCCCAGCTTTTCAGGCTACTTTGGTGAAAGGAACCCGTGGCAGAATCCCTTTGATGTACTGAGAGACTGGTTTTAAAAACTGGGCCAATCTGTATTAACATTGCTTTAACTGCGGACAGCAAAGGACCGTTCTGTTGACTTTGCAACTAGTTATCCGCTGCGTTTATTCTTTGTGCATCGGTATTATATTTAGAACTCCCTCCCTCCCTCCCTCCCTCTCTCTCTCTCTCTCTCTCTCTCTCTCTCTCTCTCTCTCTCTCTCTCTCTTCAGTATCTCTGTCACGAATTGATATTTATTAGTATACTTCATCGGTACGTTTTGCATTGTTATTGTCTTTCCCCCAAGTTTTCCTAAGAACTGTTAATAGCTATGGGAGAAACAAATGCTATAAGTATTATGCAATGGAATTGCAGGTCTTTACATACAAACCTGTCTTACCTTATTCAACATTTTGCTTCTTTCAGATATCAGATTCTCATTTTACAGTCGTTAAATGTCACTCGAACTAAATTGCCCAGACTGTCGAACTTTTACAATCCTCCAGTCTGTGAAAAGATGGATCAAGAAGGAAAAGTTCAAACAGCTATTTATATTCATGATAAGATGACTTACACCATATGCCCGTCGCCAGCACCAGTGAATATATGGAATCTATTCTCCTGTGCAGCCAAAGTTAAAATCAGTGAAACGTTAATGATAAATGTTGTTAGTGTATACTTACCTAAAGGCCCAAATGAGGAAAATACCGAATGTTTACGTCCATTACATGATTCAAAAGAGAAATGGATAATTGCGGGTGACTTTAACGCTCACTCACCTTTTTGGGAAAATGATAACATAAATGTGACTAGTAACAGATTTGTTGAAAATATAGTTGATGCCTCCCTCTATCTACTAAATGATGGGAGAGTTACGAGGATCCCTGATTTACCCAATCAAAGAGCTTCTGCTATTGATCTGTCTCTTATTTCTCCCATTCTCGTACCAAATAGTGACTGGAACACGCTTACAGATAGCTTAGGAAGTGACCATCTACCCATTATTATTACGCTAAATGATAAACTAGCCCAGGATAGTACAGATAAAGATGTCATAGCAAAATATAATTATAACTGTGCTGACTGGAACTTATTTGAAAATATTTTGAAATCACAAAATACTTATGACATTAGAGATGATGATATCAATAATTTTTGCTCAAAATTCACGGACACAGTGTTACAAGCCGCTGACTGTTCCATACCCAAGTATTCTAATTTGAAGTCTAACAAACATTTGGGAAACATCTGGTGGAACGAAGCCTGTGAGAAAGTTGTAAATGAAAAGAAATGTTTATTCAAAGTCTACTTACAGGATAAAAAAACAGAAAATCACATTCCACTTAGGAAAGCAAATTCACTCAGTAATAAAACCATAGCACAAGTGAAACGGCAGTACTGGGCTACATTTTGCACAGATGAGGTTTACAGCCATAAAGACATATAAAAGATATGGAAAAAATTTAATGATATGAAAAATGGGATACATCTACCATTATATCCAATCAGGATTGAAGGCAATGATCTTCCTACAAACTTACAAAAGGCTGAGTCGTTCGCTGACTCTTTTTCGGATACAATGCTTCCTAGTAAACTTCCACATGAAATCAGAACGTTTAGGGCAAATGAGGCCCAAAAAGATATGTACAAAGATCCTGTAGCAGATAACGCAAATTATATCAATGCTCCAATTACTTTAAGAGAACTAAAAGATACTCTATTTTCTTCAAGCGCTAAGAAAACAGCTGTTGGAGCAGATGCAATATCCATCATTCTGTTAAAACATCTGCCAGATAACTGGATAATACTACTGCACGAATTATTACAGAAATGCTGGGATGAGGGCTGTATTCCCCAAATATGGAAGCACTCAATCGTAGTACCAGTATCTAAACAAGGAAAGTCAAAAAAAGATATAAATAATTATAGACCTATTGCTCTAACATCACACACAGGGAAGCTGCTAGCAAAGATAGTTTTAAACAGATTAATTCATTACTGTGATAAAAGAAAAGTTATTCCCACTAACCAGGCTGGTTTTAGGAAGGGTAGAAGTACAGTTGACCATTTAGTTAAACTGACTACGCAGATTAAACATCAGTTTGCTCGTAGGAAAAATATACTGGCCACATTCTTTGA
>JAMYXO010000446.1:27500-30000 GCA_033310375.1 Conus canariensis | reverse complement strand
TATTATAACGACAAAGTAGACAGAGCTGCAAAACAAGGTGCAAAATGTAGTTCAGAGTCTCTCAGGATGGATTTTCCACTTACGGTTCAAGAACAATATAGTATAGTGGAATCATTTGCTTGGAACCATTTCCAGAATTCCTTCAAAAAGTCTCACAAAAAGCTTATTTACACAGATTTTAGTACTGCAAACTTAAAAACACACATCAGCAGGAAGTTATCGTCCCTTATGTATAGGTGGAAAGTCGATGCTTTTACAACAAAATTTAGTAAAAAATACCTCATGTGTTTGTGGACAGAGCATCACAGTTGATCATATTATCTCATGTGCCACTATCAAACAATTTATACCCATACTTTCTACATATACTATTACAAATATTTTCGATTCACCAGCATTAACCTATGAATTCTTTCTTTCTTTATCAAAGAGTCCAATAAGTAAATACTTATAGTTTCTTACATTTATTTACTCATTCTTATGAGGTTACTTTTAAGTGAGTCAATCATTAACCTACTACTAAATTTACATAATATATACAAAAGGACCATCCTTATCCGTCCCCTACCTCTCACTGTACTCTCCCATATCAAACCATTTGTAGCTCTCTAGCTTCATCATGAGGGTTTTGTTTCACTGTTTGTTTTCATTGATGTAGTTTTTTTTTTTTTTTTTTTTTGGTTGTTTTTTTTTTTCGTCTAATATCACCTAGAGTGGATAGACGTTAAATTTGAAACTAACTAACTAACACACACACACACACACACACACACACACACACACACACACACACACACAGTCTGTCTGTAATCATGCTAAGTGGGAAGACTTTAAATTGAAGTTTCAAAATGGAGTGACTGACGGCGGAGAACGAAGCAAAATTTAGAAAGAGAGGGTGTTAGTTACCGCCAATGACATTGACAAACAAAGCACATGACAAGACACGATGCATTTCAACCTCTTGGGTCTTCTTCAGGCGAAAAAATAAATCACATTTAACATTTAAGACAGTACAAACAAAGAACGAAAATGACTCATCTGTTGTTGTCCATGTGGTGGGGAGAATAGCCGCGAGGCGGAAATGACAAGGGGGATTATGGGAGAGGAAAAGGAGGGGGGGGGGTTTCGTGGGAGAGGGGGGGGGGTTGTGTGATACGATAGGGTTGTGTGTCTAGTTTAGTGGGGTGGTGTGATATCTTTGTGACAGTTGTGGTAATGGTGGATTGATAATAATGGTAGGGGGGGGGGGGGGAGGCAAACTGGAAAAAAAAATTATATATAGAAGGGGTAAATAAGTACATGAACAGAAGAAATTGTTTAAAAAAAAAAAAAAGAAGAAGAAGAAGAAAGTTTAGGTGAATAAAATAAATGATTTCGCTGGGTGATGAAAGAGGTGGTGGTAGTTATGCGTGGGTAGTTGTGAAAGGTGTGTGGGTAATGTTAATGAGGGAGGGAAGGGGATGGAAGATAAATGGGTGATAAGGTATGATTGGGGGGGGGGGGGGGTTGAGGAAAAAAAAAGGAAGGAGGGTAATGTGTGTGTGGGGGGGGGGAGGGAAGGGGGGCAAGAGAAGGAGAGCTCATATCTCTTCATCCACTATGGGGTGGGGGGTGGGGGTGGGGGTGGGAGGTTGGGAGGTTCATATTAATAGTGTTGTTTAAAAAAGTAAACAATGCTGTGGGATGATGTTCATTGTAACAGGTGAAATAATGTGTTGGCATCAATATGCTGCTGTTTGTTGAGAGAAGATAGCAGTGATCAATGAAAAACAGGGTATCATGTGTTGCACACACACACACACACACACACACACACACACACACAAAGGGGGGGGGGGACCACATGTAAACAATGTTCTGGGTGAGTTAAGATCATGTGATCATAATGAGACTAACTGTGGAAAGTTTTCACACACATATTCATACACACATACACTCATTCACACACACACACACACACACACACACACACACCACACACACACACACAAAGGGTAAAAATTATTATCATTAATCAGTCACTGATGGGTGATGATCATATGAGATCAACGGTAGTGTAGGAAGAGATTCTTCTCCGTTCCCTTAGGCAGGAATGGTGGAGGTACTGGCAAGGGCTTCTGTATGGTGAAGGCCCTCCAGTGGTCAATAAGGTTTTGCATTCATCAGTGTGTTGGCAGGCCAGGATTCTTCTTTTGGTGTTGTTGGGACTGTTCCACCGTCATTGGGGCTGCATGGATAAATTGAAGACCCGCCAGGGTGGAGTATTGAAGAGATGTTATGTCACAGTCTGGAGTGCCCGGTTCTCAGTATCTCAATGATGGTCTTCTTCTTCGTTTACTTAGGTCGGAATCCTGGAGGATTTAAATTGAAGAACAACACACACGCCGCGCGCGCGCGCACACACACACACACACACACACACACACACACACACACACACACACACACACACACACACACAGATGTTCTTCTTTTCTGTGTGTTCATATCAATCGTGTGC
>JAMYXO010000446.1:10000-17500 GCA_033310375.1 Conus canariensis | reverse complement strand
AATGTCATAGCGTCACCTTTCCAAATTTGTTATATCATTAATCACCTAGGTTTGAGTTCTTCTTATTTCGAATGTTCTACTCTGCTGTATACCTTGCAAGAATTTTCACCGAGTCATCGTCGTAGTTCAATTTTAGCACTCTAACTGTGTCCTCAGTATTAGCAATGTTTGTTTGTTGTTGTTTTTTCAATGATTATGCTGTTTCCACGAATAGCATTGTATTCTTTACAATGAAACAGACAGTGCTTCTCCTCCTTTCTAAAGAAACCACACCATGGGCAAGGCGACGATGAGACGACTGTGTATGGAGCTATTTTTATGGGCGTTTAAGCCAAGAGTTCTTGATCTCAATATGGTAGGTAAGACAAATTCTGTTCGTGATTGTCAAACTATATTTCTCTGTTTTGAATATGTTTTTAAAGCTATAGAACCTTCTTGATCTCAATGTGATAAGACAAATTCTGTTCATGATTGTCAAAATATATTTCTCTGTTTTGAATATGTTTTTAAAGCTATAGAACCTTCTTGATCTCAATGTGGTAAGACAAATTCTGTTCGTGGTTGTCAAAATATTTCTCTGTTTTGAATGTTTTTTAAAGCTATAGAACCTTCTTGATCTCAATGTGGTAAGACAAATTCTGTTCGTGGTTGTCAAAATATTTCTCTGTTTTGAATGTTTTTTTAAAGCTATAGAACCTTCTTGATCTCAATGTGGTAAGACAAATTCTGTTCGTGGTTGTCAAAATATATTTCTCTGTTTTGAATATGTTTTTAAAGCTATAGAACCTTCTTGATCTCAATGTGGTAAGACAAATTCTGTTCATGATTGTCAAAATATATTTCTCTGTTTTGAATATGTTTTTAAAGCTATAGAACCTTCTTGATCTCAATGTGGTAAGACAAATTCTGTTCGTGATTGTCAAAATATATTTCTCTGTTTTGAATATGTTTTTTTAAGCTATAGAACCAATCATTTCCCTCTGTACTTTGCATTTTAGAGCGCCAGTTTTGTTTATGAGAGAGAGAGAGAAGGAGAGAGAGAGAGAGAGAGAGAGAGAGAGAGAGAGAGAGAGAGAGAGAGAGAGAGAGAGGTTGTATTTTAGTTTGGTCATTGAACAATCGGCTGGACGGAGAGAATGCTCACACGGAAGTACTTGGATCGCTGACCTGATAAATGATTATGAACATTTGCCTGCAAGCTATTAATTGATACCTCCTTGAAAACACGGACAGACAGACAGACAGACAGAGATGAATGTAATTCTCTCACAGACAAATGTCAAAATGAAGCATCATTGAAATGTAAAAAAAAAAAAAAAAAAAAAACATATATTTTTTAAAAAAAGAAGGGGGGGGGGGGGGGGGGGGACGAAAAAGAAACGCAAACAATTGCATAAAGACTACAAGGATGGGACTTCGAAGAATGATGATAGACTCGTAACTACGACAGGCTTATCTCAGATATGAAATTCCGGTTTCGTATCGGCGTTGCAGTTTGTTTGTTTGTTTGTTGTTGTTGTTGTTGTTGTTGTTTGTTTGTTTGTTTGTTTGTTTTTGTTTGTTTTTTGTTTGTTTGTTTTTACTCCCTGGGGCAATACCAAATTTAAAATGCAAAGACATGATAAAAAGAAAAGAAAAAAAATCTTCCCAAGCGGGGAATCGAACCCCGGCCGTCGCGGTGAGAGCGCGAAATCCTAACCACTAGACCACTTGGGACTTCGAGCAGTAGCAGTTCACAACAAATATATAATGCTAAAAGTGAGCCTTCAGCTTGTTCAATTGAATGACAAAATTCGCTGAGTTGCTGATTTATGCCGGTCGTAGAAATGTCGATATTCATATTCTTACTCATCATTCCCTTTTAAAGTTAATAAAACTAAATCATTTAAGTATTGTGAAACCAACTGTTTATAATTAATCCACCTCTGTTCATGCTTCGCCTTCGGCTTTTACTGGGTGGGTAAGATTGGGCAACACACATTTCCTTCGCTTGTGCTTTGCATTCATGACTACGCAGCCAGTGCTGTGTGGTCTCTGCGAGGCGAAAAGCAACAACGGACTAGCAGCAGTTCTCATGTTGTAATTATGCTTCAGGTAAAGCCCACTCTACCTGAACCCAGTGACCTATATCTTCATTCAGGAAGCAGTGCGCGCTCGCGCGTGTGTGTGCGTGTGTGTGTGTGCGTGTGTGTTGTGCTGCATGCGACCACGGACACGTGATCATGTGAGTGCGTGAGTGTGTGTGTGTGGTTACTGCTAGACTGTTCATTCTCAGCAAAGACTGTGTCTTCGTTCTCAGTAAACAACACTGACGTGAAACTGAGTCGTATATTTTCCCGATAATTTTTTTTTTTTTCCTCCCCACACTTTCGTTTAGTTTCATTTACTACTCTTCGCTGGCTGCTTTGGGGGTGCTATTGGATTCTTTTTTGCACCCTTGGTGGTGAGAACACCACAGTATTATGGACTGTGGTGTGTCTCTATTTGACGCCAGGAGCGCAGACACAACCAGCCGTGTCTCCCTGATGAGTCCGACCCAGCGGACGAAAGGCCTCGGAGCAGGCAATACAAATATATCTGCCATCAAAAGGGATTGCGATGGTTCCCTTATGCAGCTAGTGAAGAGTTTTCATATCTGTAACATATTTTCTTAATTTCATGTTCCCAGTTTCTCCATCTTCAAATTCCCCCCCCCCCCCCCCCCCCCCCCCCCCCCCCCCCCCCCCCCCCCCCCCCCCCCCCCCCCCACCCTTCCTTAAGTCCAAATCTTTGCCAAGTCATTACTATGAAGACAGTCGAGTTGTTGGCCTGCGCTTGTTTTTCCCCCACTATTAGATTGTTCGTCTATGTATTTGTCTGACTTTATTCAAGTTTAAAAGGCTGTGCCGGTCTTGAATACAAGTTACTCTGTGTTAGGTTTTCTTATGGGAGCAAAAAATACCCAACTTGTTTACTGTTTATCGTTTACTGTTCCCTGCCTCATTTCATTTCCGAATTTATTTTTGGTTCAATGACATCACAAACCGTTCCGCGAAGCATTGAGCGTTCAATATGGGGATGCAAACGAAGCTTACTATTTATGTCAGTTTCGTTACAGCGATTTTAAGCCTTAAAAAGACTTTCTGTCTTGAAAACAGATTGAATAGTTTTAAAACGTACAGAATAACCTATGTTATCGGAACCAAACAAACCTAAATTATAAAGATCCTCCCATGACACAAACAACAACGCAGCAGACGATAAATTCGCCGGCTGCTTGTAAAGATCCACAGAGCGACCATTTTTGCTTCACTAGGAAGTGAATAACCGTGGATTTGTGTGTTGTTGCATCTGCAACAGCATTGAATTGCAGTCTCAGTCCGTTCTTGCAGTACGGGTAAGTCTAATACGAGCACATGTACATGTGTTTTTCGTTGGATTTTGGTGTGTTGTTTTCGCCTCTTTCGAAAATATGTTCGACACGATAACTGCATGCGGTCATGCGATTCATTTTCCCCACACCGCCCCATGCCACGAACGGTCGTCGGCTTCAAGATTATGTTGAGCTAAACGCAGATTTAGCCTTGTAAGAGAGGATAATGTAATGACGGAACGATAATCTTGATTATCTTCTCTTGCTTAACTGAATCTGAAAATAGCTGTCGTGTGTTATGCATGTTTGTTTATTTTTTGTTTGTTTGATAACTTGTAGGGCAACCTTCGCACTTTGTAAACAGCTGTGGGGATTTTAGGAAAGATTTATCGTTTAGCAGTAATTTTCTCAGCATTATGCTGAAACAAACCTTCTCTATCTCGTGGAATACGTTGTAGTAAATAACATCAATAAATGGTTTTAAGGGTAAATCTTAAATAAATGTTAGCGAACCGCCCAGAGAACGTGGACAAACGAGTCACAAGACGAAACACAACGCGTTTCGACCTCTTAGGTCTTCATCAGGTGAGACATAAACGAATAAAACAATGAAAATTCACTTAGCTTTGATCGCTTCAGATCACTTCGCAGGGTTCAGCGCAAGGAAGAAGGCGTTGAATGAGAACGAGGCTGTTGGAAGGGAAAAAAATGTTTTTAAGGGTATTGGAATAGAGAAGTGAATAGAATTATCGTGTGTGTGTGTGTGTGTGTGTGTGTGTGTGTGTGTGTGTGTGTGTGTGTGTGTGTAATATTACTTATTTGGCAGTCCAAACCAACACCATGGCATGCATGCGTGTGTACGCACACACACACACACACACACACACACACACACACACACACACACACAAAGAGGCACGTTCGCACTCTCTCTCTCTCTCTCTCTCTCTCTCTCTCTCTCTCTCTCTCTCCTCTCTCTCTGTCTCACCCATTCACGTTCACGTACAATCACGTGCGCGAACTTGTAACCTGCCTTTCAAACATTCTCACGCACGCGCTCGCAAGCTGACACACACGCATGCATAATCACTGACTGAAAACAATGAGTACATTGCCAAATTAACCGTAGGTTGGAGGTCCACCGATATTTAACCGCAAAAGGAAAATAATGTATTTAGTTCAATATAAAGGAATCTTATCTCACTCTCCCTCCCTCGTTTCCCTTCTTTCTTCGCGCTCTAGTTCTAGCTTTTCGTCCTCTTCCTCTCTGTCTTCACTGCTCCCACCTTTTTCTCTCTGCCTTTTTTTTTTCAAACGATGGGAGGGTTGTGTGTGTTGTGTGTGTGTGTGTGTGTGTGTGTGTGTGTGTGTGTGTGTGTGTGTGTGTGTGCGCCGCGCATGTGTGTGTGTGTGTGTGTGTGTGTGTGTGTGTGTGTGTGTGTGTGTGTGTGTTTGTGTGTGTGACTTGTATAATGCACGCTGTTGTTATTCAATTGAGAGAGAGACCGAGAGTCCCATAGTCTCATCGACGCACACACACACGCTCACACGAATACACACGAACAACACACACACACACACACACACACACACACACACACACACACACACACACAACACACAGGCGCGCGCGCACGCACACACACACACACACACACACACACACACACACACACAACACACACACACACATGCACGCACACACATGCACGCATACACACACACACACACACACACACACACACACACACACACACATGCACGCACACACATGCACGCACACACAACACACACACACACACAACGCACCGCGTGCGCGCGCACACACAACACACACACACACACACACGAGCGCACGCATACATACACAGGCATGCGCGCTGTTCTCTCTCTCTCTCTCTCTCTCTCTCTCTCTCTCTCTCTCTCTCTCTCTCTTCGAACACGTGTGAGGGTGTGCATGTCTGGGCGTGGATAAACGTGTCACGGACTTCGATCTTGAGCTGGAGCGGTTTCACACACATTCCCATTCCCATTTGCACAAAGAGAGAGAGAGAGAGAGAGAGAGAGAGAGAGAGAGAGAGAGAGAGAGAGAGGAGAGAGCACTCAATTCAATATGACTGAATTGTGCAAGCTATTGATCGCACTCAGCGCTCTACAGGTGAGCTAGAAAGAGCTGCTAGTATTTGAATGAGACTCATAGGACAAGTTGACGCAAGTTGACAGCCAAGTGACGTCAATTAAACGTAAACTTGAACCTGGCCTGGCGTGAGTTCACCTTGACACTGTGGTATAATTAGTTCCACAAGATCATACGCGTTCGAGTTGGAACTTGCGCGTACTATGCTGTGCTGCTGCTGCTCTCTCTCTCTCTCTCTCTCTCTCTCTCTCTCTCTCTCTGAGTGTGTGTGTGTGTGTGTTGGGGGGGGGGGGGTGTTCCAAGTTGTTTGCTTACTTGTGTGGGGAGTCCCAAGTTGTTTCTTTACTTGCGTCTTTGAATGGCGTAAAGAAATTAAAAATTACCAGTTTTACTCACCAAAAAAGAAGAGATCGTATTCATATTCTCTCTCTCTCTCTCTCTCTCTCTCTCTCTCTCTCTCTCTCTAATACACACGAACAAACACAAACAAACACGCGCGCGGGCGCGCACACGCACTCACATGTACACCACCACACACACCCACACACACACACACACACACACACACACACACACACACCTCTCATTCTGGCTGTTCAGTACGCAGTAGCCAGTACGCAGCTACACCCATTTAAACCCCGTCGCAGCGTCAGTACCGGCAGCGCGCAGGGAGCGATCAATGTTATATATATTATATATATATTTTTTTTTGTGTATTGTGTGTGTGTGTGTGTGTGTGTGTGTGTGTGTGATCCATACTCTTCTTTCCGTGAAACTGTAAAGAATATCCGTCACGAGTTTTGAGGGGTATAGTACTGGGTGAGATTAACGTCCAATCAATCAGAGGCTATTAATAACAAACAAGTAGGGTAACTCTTGTTCCGTTATGAAATAATGCCAGGCCTATAACTCCAAAGGACTGCTGCTTACGACATGAAATCGCGAAGCAGAAACGACAAACACAGAGCACTACAGGCCCGTAACTCCAAACGAATGCTGCTTTATCATGGGAGTGAGAGTTACCGTACTTGTTTGTTGTTTACTGTTCGCTGTTCTCTGCCTCGTTTTCGATTTCCTTTCAACCAGAGGCTGTCGTGGAAAATAAAATGTTCCTGAACGAGTCTGTAGTAGAGAGTCGTGAGAAGGGTATGGGCCGTAACTCCTTAATGTAGCCAATGACTGATGTTTTATCAAGCTTCTGCAGTGCAATTACTTGAGGATGTCTCTCGTGTGGTTCCTTTAGACTGGAACCCACCAGTTAATACGTTCTGTCGGTACCGTCAAGGTTGGTACGGTTGGGGGGGGGGGGGGGGGGGGGGGGGATTTGTCAACTTAACACAGAAGTGTTCAACTATATAGCCACCGAAAGAGTTGTTCAGGTTTCATTGGGGAAAAAAAGCCTTCAATCATTGCCCTTTAAGTCGGCAAGTTATTTGGTGGATTAAGTTATTAATTGTTAGAGTGGAGAGGGGAGTTTTAGGGGTTTTGTGCGGTGTGTGTAGGGAATGACGTTGTCGAGATTACAACCATGATGCCAGTTAACAGTACTGACACATCCTCAAGTAACTGCACTGCAAAAGCTTGATAAAATATCAGAGTCATTGGCTACATTAAAGAGTTACGGCCCATACCCTTCACACGACTCTGATAGGGCCCCTCGAGGGGAGACAATCACGTTATTTCCTCAAACTGGACACGGAATAAATCTGCTGTGACTGTCTCTTCGTGCGTTTTCGTTGTCTTGCATGTTGTTTGTCTTGTCTGAAGAAGACTAAAGAGGCCGAAACACGTAGTGTCTATTTTGTCGTCTGTTTGTTCTTTTGTCTGTAGTACTGTAATTTCCGCCTGCAATCAGCTTGCTTTGAAATCGACCAGATAGTCGTCACCTTGCACAGCTGTTGCCGTTTTGATGTTAACTTCAAACCTCATTTGCAAATGACGTTATTTATCAAAGGATTAAGAGAAAGGGGAAAGAAGAAGAAAAAAGAAAACAGAAAAGAAAATCTGCAAG
>JAMYXO010000446.1:0-7500 GCA_033310375.1 Conus canariensis | reverse complement strand
TAATTAAGCACACAGGGCCTCCAAAGATCTTGGGTCCTAAGCAAGATATTGGAGTGAATACGAGGTGCTGGAAAGTACCTGTCTACACTGTTCTTCCTGGAGAGAGCAGTTCGATTACCTGCAATTTTACTTTTTTTTTAATGACAGTAGCTGATCTGAAGACTTTGACATGTACAGTGAAGACAGTGGGTCAATTTTTATCAAGTTTCACCCGATCCTCCGGAGACAGGCGAAGCAGTAAGTGTGTATCTTTGAGTCCTCAAAAGGTGTGAGAATCAACACTCTGTGTGTGTGTGTGTGTGTGTGTGTGTGTGTGTGGCGCGCGCGCGCGCTCGTCGCGCTCGTGTGAAAGAGAGAGAGAGAGAGAGAGAGAGAGAGAGATGGTGGATGTGTGTGTGTGTGTGTGTGTGTGTGTGTGTGTGTGTGTGTGTGTGTGTGTGTGGAGGGAGGTGCGAGCGTGTGTGTGTGTGTGTGTGTGTGTGTGTGTGTGTGTGTGTGTGTGTGTTTAAGGCGGGTTTCCTTTGCAAAACACACTGACAAATGACTGGTATCAGTTGTCGAGTGTCTAATTTGTGCTAGCAGCTGGGTGCGCATAAACACACACACACACACAAACGTACACTGAAAACTAAAACTCTCTCTCTCTCTCTCTCTCTCTCTCTCTCTCTCTCTCTCTCTCTCTCACACACACACACACACACATCCCCTCTCTCTCTCTCTCTCTCTCTCTCTCTCTCTCTCTCTCTCTCTCTCTCTCTCGTGTGTGCTAAAGTTACGTCATATATGTAGTGGACTTCTTCACAAAAAGAAGGTACTTCTCAAGCCAGTTAGTTTGTTAGTAGTAGCCTATTGTTGGTTAGAAGAGACCGTCGTAAAATCATCAGTATGTATTTGGGGAGGGGAGGGGAAGGGGTAGGGGGGAACAAACAAACAAAAACAAGAGTTATAAATAAATGTTAGCGAACCGCCAAGAGAAACGTGGACAAACCAGTCACAAGGCAAAACATGTGTGACTGGTTTGTCCACGTTTCTCTTGGCAGTTCGCTAACATAAGATTTGTTTAGATTTCCGCCTGCAGTCGTCTCACTTTGCAACTAAAAGCAAGAGGCCTTTTCCGTCCCCGACAGTCGTTGAAGTAATGGGCGGAAAAAAAAAAAAAAAAAATAAAAGGAAAAAGAAAAAAAACTTCCCAAGCGGGGAATCGAACCCGGCCGTCGCGGTGAGAGCGCGAAATCCTAACCACTAGACCACTTGGGAACTGACAGTAATACGCCATTCATACATACATAAATATAGAGAGAGAGAGAGAGAGAGAGAGAGAGAGAGAGAGAGAGCGCGAGAGACAAGACAAGACAAAATTCTTTATAAACGAGGATAATAGATAAGCACTGATGTGCTTTTTTACATCCAGTCCTCGCCCTGAGTAGGGTCAACAATGTAAAATGAAGCGATAGAAGAAGCATGTAAAAGTGGCTAGAACAAAAATTAGACATGGAATTAGTTTAAAAAAAAAAAAAAAAGTAATTGAGAGAGAAAAAAGCGGGGGTGGGTGGGTGGGTGGGGGGAGAGAAAGGGACGAAGAGGAGGAGGCAGGAGCGAAAGAGAGGTAGCAGGAGGAGGGGAGAGGGAGGGAGAGAGGAGAGAGGAGAGAGAAGAGGCGAGATGGGGTGGGGAAAGAGCATGGAAAGAGGAGATTGGTCGGAAGAGCAATGTCAACAAAGATACCAAGGAGTTGCAAGACAATCGATTTTGAAGCACCAGGAAGGAAAAACACACCACACACACACACACACACACACACACACACACACACACACACACACACACACACACACAAATGGAGAAAAAAAAATGCATAATGATAGCCCAGTCACCACGGGTACAAGTGGGAGGGGGTGTCATATAGATAATAAATCAAGTCATTCCAGCAGAACCGTGAGAGACAGAGACAGAGAGAAAGAGAGACAGACAGACAGACAGAGAGACAGAGAGTCACATAAGAATACAAGCATTACGACATAGTGACGAGAGGGCAAGAGGTAGTAGGAACACACACACACACACACACACACACACACACACACACACACACACACACACACACACACACACACATACACGCGCGCATACTTACATAAGACATACTTATTGAACAGAGTAGCATGTGCATTTCAAGTACAAATCACTTCCATAATAATCAGGTTCATACGTAAGGTAAAGAGGGTGGTAGTGGTTGGTGGTGGATTTATGGCGGAGTATGCGAGTATTTGCACATAAGATGGATGAAATAATGGTGTTTGAAGGTTGATGTGCATTGGTGTTGCTTGGCTGACTCAGGGAGCGAGTTCCATTGACAGGAACCTGAATATGTTAAACTGGATTTGAATAAGTCAATTCTAGGAACAGGGACATGTAGTTTGGGTAGAGTCCTTGAGGAATTAATTGAGAATCTGCGAACTAATGTTGAGGGTGCCTTCCCAGACATAATTCTGTGCATTATGATCCCTTTGTTGTATTCTAATCTCAGACTTAAGGGGAGAATTTGAACCTTTTTATAGTCTGAGTCTAGGAGACTACTGTTTTTTAGGAGGACTAATTTGAGTCCTCGCTTGTGTAGGCTTAGCAATGGTTTGAGGGTAATGCGCTAGCAGAGTCCCATAGAGTAGACCCATAGTCTATGTATGATTGAATATGAGATTGAAAAAAGAGCTTGCGTGAATGCAGGTCGAGGAAGCGTTTAATTTTGGAGAGTTGACAGACTTTCTGAGAGACTTTTTTGCACAGTGAGGTTATGTGAGCTTGCCAGCTAATATTGCTATCAATTGTTATTCCTAGCACTTTGAGGTATGTAACCTGTTCAACGGGTTCATCTTTAAGATGCACCGGAGGAAATTTAATAGTGAGATTTTGTCTTTTTTGTCTGGTTGTGATAAGCATGGATTTAGTTTTTTGAGGGTGAAGCGACATGTGATTTAGTTCAGTCCATTTCACGAGATCATTCGCACTTTCTTGTAAAGTTTGTGCAAGAACAGTAACATCAGAATGATTTGTGTGGATTGTTGTGTCATCAGCAAAAAGTTCACAGGTGGATGTGATATATAGAGGTAGATCATTGATGTAAATTGTGAATAATAAGGGACCCAAGATAGAGCCTTGTGGGACGCCATAGGAAAGTGTTTGAAATGAAGAGAAAGTTGTATTAATTTTCACACATTGTTGCCTATTTGTGAGATATGAGTGAAAAAGCGTAAGAGTTTTGTGGATAAGCCATACAATTTTAATTTTCTAAGAAGAAGGTTGTGGTCTATCACATCAAATGCTTTTTTGAAATCAATAAATAGGCACACCACAATATCTGTTGTTGCTAATGCTGTTTAGCCAGTCATCAACCAGGTTGATTAGGGCTGTGTGGCATGAATGGTTGTGTCGAAACCCGGACCGTCTTGGATGAAGTAAGTGGTATGTATTAAGGTGGTGTAATGTGTGTTTGGTTATGTGTTTTTCCAAAGGTTTGGAAAGAGTGGAAATGATTGAGATTGGTCTGTAGTTTGCAGGGTCTGAGCTGTCACCTGCTTTGTAGATAGGAATGACTTTTGCTTTTTTGAAACTATTGGGAAAATGATTTTTGTCGATACTTAGATTGAAGACGTATGTTAACGTATCTGTAATTGCTGGAGCTGATAGTTTGAGAATTTTGCCGTCTAGGCCATCCACCCCGCAGGTACTTGACTGTTTTAGGTGTGTTAGGTAGTGATAGACTTCAAATATTGTTATTGGTGGAATATAAAGTTCAGACGTGATGTTTTTATCATGGCAATATTGTTTCAGTTTTTGAAGGTCGTTTGATCTTGAAGAATCAGCCGTGACAACTTTATTGGCTATAGTGCAAAAGTGGGTGTTCAGCTGTTCGACAGAGATGTCTTTAATTATAGTTGATTTTGAAGAAGATTGATTGTTTGTAAGCTCGTTAATAGCTCTCCATACCAATTTTGGGTTCTGATTTGATGAAATTGGTTCTCGATAGTATTTCGTTTTTTCTCTGCGCTTCTGTGAATTTATTGCATTTCTCAGTATTCTAGATTTCTCTTCATAGCCTTGTTGTTTAAGCAGATCTCTAAGATAACCTGCCTCCTGTAACTCTTTAGTGTACCATGCCGGTTTGGGATTATGTCGTACTCTAATCGTTTTTAGAGGGGCGTGTTTATCATATATTTCTGTAAATGTTCTGATCCAGAATTCAACAGCAACATCTGGATCAGTTATGTTGTAAACTGATGAGAGATTTGAGCTAAGCAAGTCATGTAGAAAATCTTGGTTGTTAAAGTTTGTAAAGCAACGGTAGGTTATTGTCTTGTGTCCCGTTTTGGGAATTTTTACTCCTTTTTTGGACCATGTGACACACACTGGGTAATGATCACTACAGTTTAGAACAGGGACACAGGCTTCTGCTATGTTAGTTTTATCTGAAACATAAATATGGTCGATAAGTGTCTTCGAGTTTGGTGTGACTCTCGTTGGAGATTCGATGAGTTGATGCAGGTTAAACAGACTGAATGCTTGCGTCCATTGATTTTGCGCTTTCAGAAGGTCTGTGTTAAAGTCTCCGAGTAAAATAATTTCCTTGGATTCTAGTGAGACTGCATCCATCATCGGAATAAATTTGTCGACCCAGTTTACTCTTTCAGATGGGTTCCTGTAGCAGAATCCAACCAAAATGGAAGGGTTTCTTTTCAGCTTAACTTCTATCCAGACACATTCTACACCGTTACGTTCTAGGTGTAGAAGTCGTTTGAAGCTAAGGGTTTCGCTGATGAAGATAAGAAGACCCGTCTCTTTCGTTTGTGCAGGATCTTTCCGGATTACGTTATATCCTGGAATAGCTATATCATTGTCGGTAATGTGTGTAGTTAATCTGGATTCAGAGAGCCCTAAAATATGAAAAGGTTTACCATGATTCTAAATCAGTGTTGATATATCTGATGTCTTGTTAACTGCATGTTGGATATTAAGGTGACAGATTCGAAGTCCTTCTTTGCATGGCCATACAGACTGGTTCTTGCTCATTTGTAGTTGTGCACTGATGTGATGATAGTAGGAGACGATTTCACACGTTAACTGACGTTGGGGTTTGTATGATCAAGGAACACAATAAGATCACATAAAAGGGAGGGAAATGGGTTTGGTTTACACACCGTGACAACTTTGGGAAACCAAAAACGTATGAGAAGAAAAGAAAATCTTCACAGTATTATGTCAGTAAGCTCCTCGATCAGATGGTACTGATGGATACACTTTTCTGAAAGGAAAATGTACAGTCACTCATAAAGGAAGCACATTTGAAGCAAAATTACAAGTAAGGGGATAGAAGGAGAGGGAAAAAAGTAAGTAAAACTGAAGACAAAAAATGCAAAGAATCAACACTTCAAAACGAAAACAAATTTAAAAAAAAAAGAGGGAAAAAAAGTCACTTATAAATTCACAAGTCACAAAGCCACACTTGTAAAGTGCGAGTTGGCTATGCAAAAATTGCCTCGTTCGCAGTAAATAGCAGTTTTTCTGGGAGTCTCCTGCTGCAGAGGCTTTGTTCAGTCTCTTTTCTAAGGCGCACAGTCTCGCACTTTTACGAAAACTTCTTATATATACGTGAAGTCCACTTAGATAACATGGAATCAGCACTGCCGGCACAGGGTAAAAGTTAACACACACACACCACACACACACACACACACACACACACACACACACACACACACAATAATATAATATATAATATATATATATTATATATAGTAAGGCTATGGAAATCAAGCATCGCAAGTTAATTTTGCATGGAAGAAAAACATGTGTAGGATGTGAGGAAAACCACAAGGTGAAGCCTTGTGTACCACAGTACCTTGGTCTACACTTCGCGGCACAGTCTTTGTTGCAGAGGAGATGTTTTTGTTTCATTTCTGGCTCCACGGAAATATAACGAACGGTAAAAGTTAACGGTACATCTACATACATACACATACAGACGTGAGCACTCTAGCACGCATGATCACGCACACACACACCACACACACACACACACACACACACACACACACACACACACACACACACACACACACACACAAAGCACACACACACAGACACAGAGTACACTCATATAGGACACACACACCACACACACACACACACACACACACACACACACACACACACACACACACACACTAACATTAACAATTCATACGGCACAAATTAACAGTACATTCACATACATACACATACATACAGATGTGAGCGCTCTTGCACTCGTGCTCGCGCGCGACTCTCTCTCTCTCTCTCTCTCTCTCTCTCTCTCTCCCCACACACACACACACACACACACACACACACACACACACACCACACACATTACAGACAGCACACTCATACAAAACACACGCGCACGCGCGCGCGCGCGCCCACCACACACAACACACACACACACACACAAAACACACACACACACACACACACACACACACAACACACACACACACACACACACACTTAATCCCCCCTACGAATACACACTCAAACGGAAACTGCTACCATTCGTAAGAACTTAATCCGTGGCCATACAAATGCAAAAACAATTAAACATTTATGCTCTCTCGCACACACACAAAACTGGAACCTGAATCAGAAGTGTGGGGGAAGCATGGGGTGCTGGGGAGGTACGAAGAGTGGCCAGTACCATGGATGATGTGAAGGAGACAGGGTCCGTGGAAAGTAACTGAAGGGTGGAGGAACAGGCATAGGTGGGGGGAGGGACAGACCTGTTGAACCAGGGAGATGGGGGAAGAGCGCTCTCGCCTGGCGGAACACATAGCGGGCGGTAACTTCGGTTGTCTGGGAGACGGGTGACTGGACCAGGGCTGCTGTCACTGCCCGTACACACATCTGGCCGGCGTGGTCTTGGAGGATCTTGCTGGAGGGGGGAGGGTGCGGTGGGGAAGGATGTGTCAATAAGCCTAGTGTTGGTGTTATTTGGGGTAGGCCTAGTTGAGCGAGAGGCTGGCTGGACGGTTCTCGTGGTCACTCTGTGTACGCACAAGTGAGCTGGATGGTGGTGGAGGGGCTTCCTGGAGGGGGAGAGAGAGACAGACAGATAGTTCTATCTGAAATGCAGTGTAATTATCAAAACCATGCATGAACAAATGAATAACTAAGATGTTGCTTTATAAATCCTTAGATAGCAGGGAACACAACTCAAAAAGGGTCAGAGAATGAAGTTCGCGGAACTACATTGTTACAGGAGAGCTAACCAGTACGTTGTTTGACGAGAGTTGCTTCCCATTCATCCATGCAACACACCGTCAAGACATGTTGATTGATATACACCTGATAGTCAACGCAAAGCAAAGCCAAGTTTAAGCGCAGTATCCCGATCACACTCGCCAGATCGTTGTTTGGGCCTGTGTCGAACTTCTTGGTCGAATGATCGAGACAAAGACCTTCTATTTCTTT
>JAMYXO010004465.1:12500-17419 GCA_033310375.1 Conus canariensis | reverse complement strand
TGTGTGTTTTTTTGTAGCGCGGGGTGTGCGTTCGTGCGTGCGTGCATCGTCTGCGCCGCCTCTTTTTTGGGGGTTTTAAAAAAAAGGGGGAAGAAAAGAAGAAGAGGGGAAAGTGTGTTTTGGGGTGTGTTGGGTTGTTTTTGGTTGTGTGTGTTGGCGCCGCGCGCGCGGCCCCAAAAATGCATGAAAATTCCTATTAACGACAAAACAATAATTATAAACTGATAAATCAATTATAACAAATGAATAATAACAGAACTCCATATAGCCTTTGCTATATCAATCATTTTGGGGCTGTAAAGTATTTCATGTAAAGCCCCTAAGGAAGCAATATCTATCTTTAGAATATTATATAAAGATGTTAGAATTGGACATTCAAAAAGAATATGTTGAACAGGTAATGGGAGACCACAAGCGCAATTTACATCCTTTGAAAATTTGGGTTTCCACGAGTTTAAACGCATTTTATAAATTATACTGGACAATGATCTTTGACATAATAACACTTTCGTTTTTGCAGGAAGTTTTTCATTGTTCATACAATTTTCTAATAGAGAACTGATTTCATGTTTATCTAATGTTAATCTACTATCTGGATTTTTTCTAAGAGCACCCTCTTTTGCAAATTTATCAGCTATTTCATTTCCATAGATACCACAATGAGATGGGATCCAGCAAAACTCTACAAAAGTTCCTTTCGCCATAACGGAATGTATCATAAATTTTACATAAAAAATTAAGTCTTTCCTTACATTTGCATCCCAATTTCGTAAGCTATAAAGAACAGATTTAGAGTCAACACAGATTAGAATGCTGTAAATTGCCACATCAAGATCAGATATCCAAGATAAGGCCATAAGGATTGCATATAGTTCAGCAGTGAAAGCTGAAAAGTTCTTTCCTCAACAAAATGATTTCTTTGCTTTTAAATCGGGAATTACAAATCCAGCTCCTGTATTAGATTATAAAACTTAAACCATCCGTGTAGATTTTAAGATGATGTGGATATGTGTTTTCAAGATGTTCTTTTGCTTCTACTGATATCAAATTAATATTGTCTTCTTTTTTTAGAGTAGTATAATCTATATCAAAATTTGGAGAAATATGCTCCCATTGAGGAACTGTGGGCATAGTTGGAGGTTTTGAAATGGATGTACAGACGCAGAGTGGACATCGATCTACGTGTAGCGGCTCGGCGACTTCTGTCCTGCACGTTTTCCGAGTCAGCTTCACGCGGCACAGAACCGTCGCTAATCAGCACGAAGATGGCCGCCCGGTAGCCTTGACGACGGTCTAGGAGGGAGGTCAACAAGGAAGACATCATCATCACAACTGACCGTGAAAGAAGAACTACAAACGAACAACTTGATTCGACCAGCTACGAACGAACATGATTCGACCATCTACGAACGAACAACTTGATTCGACCATCTACGAACGAACATGATTCGACCATCTACGAACGAACAACTTGATTCGACCATCTACGAACGAACAACGTGATTCGACCATCTACGAACGAACAACGTGATTCGACCATCTACGAACGAACAACGTGATTCGACCATCTACGAACGAACAACGTGATTCGACCATCTACGAACGAACAACGTGATTCGACCATCTACAAACGAACAACATGATTCAACCATCTACGAACGAACAACTTGATTGACTATCTACGAACGAACATGATTCGACCAGCTACGAATGAACAACTTGATTCGACCATCTACGAACGAACAACTTGATTGACTATCTACGAACGAATATGATTCGACCATCTACGAACGAACAACTTGATTTGACTATCTACGAATGAACAACTTAATTCGACTATCTACGAACCGAAAACCCTGGGTACCTCCTCCCCACCGCAGATACAGCCTCCAACCAACCCTGCCAGCTGACAAGTCCACCAGACAACCCACCCTACGTGCTGCGGCTTGCTGCAGCGAACAACTTGTCTCTAAAAGCATTAATTAGCTTTGAGGGCGTTCAACTCAACCTACTAGAACCAAAGCGCCAACTGTCGACGAGGACACGGAGAGATCAGAAATTATCGTTCTCCACCGCCACCATCCCACGAAAACAACCTCGGGTACCGACCTCAGTTCTCAAGAAATCCCGGACTTCTGTCCAACAACCTCCAAAGAACGGGACTCCGGTCTACAGTTCTGCCTTCCTACCACAGGGCCAGACAGATGCCACAACACCACGTCGCATCAATGAAGAATGAACCATGTTGCTCCCGCCACATACACAGTGTTTTTAAGAGACCACGGCTGACAGGACTTTCATCTCACCAATCTACTGACGAAATCAGCGCGGGGTTCCATTGATGAGTCCCAAGCAGCGAATGAAAGGCCTCAGGGCTGGTGGTGTTAATGGCCCCCATGTGCTGCTGGTGAACATATATTTGTTGCATATAATAAACACACACGCACGCACGCACGCACGCACGCACGCACGCACACACACACACACACACACACACACACACACACACACACACACACACACACACACACACACACACACACACACACACTAAAACAAAAAAGCACGAACATATTTCCATGTACACACATTTTCCAGACGATAATTGTCTGATAATTTCAGTGCAAATATGTGCATGAAAATGATCTCTCCTCTCTCTCTCTCTCTCTCTCTCTCTCTCTCTCTCTCTCCTCTCCTCTCTTCTCTCTCTCTCTCTCTCAATCAACAGTTCTTTTAAATCAGGCAGCTTATTAACAACGCCACCCAACATGACTATATTTCTAATTTTGTTTTGTTTGTTTGTTTGATTGGGTTTTTTATTTTATTTTATTTTTTAATTTAATTTCTTTTTTTTTTATTCTGTTTTGTTTGTTTGTTTGTACTGCCGTTTCACTCACAGTATTTCAACTTTTGTTCTTTGTCTTTATTCGTTTCTCATCCCTTTTCACTCTATTGATCATGCGTTTATTTCTTCTTTGTCATTCGACCTTTGCCCTCGTCTTGGGACGTGACTTTCGATATACCGCCGCATAGATTTAGAACAACACCAAGTTGGGCAGAAGAAATGTTTGAGACGGAGCTACCTACATCTAAAAGCGAATTCGGTCAGCCGCTTGAGCCGGCGTCCCGTGCGTCTCTCAGCTCCCTCGTTGGTAAAGGGAAATAAGCATGTAAACTTCCATTGGCTTTTTTTCTCCTCCTCTCATTGGTTAGTTCCCCTGTGCGATGTCACGTGCCGTGCGTGATCAGGTTGTTGTCTGTTCTGTGGTTTTGTTGTCTGCAGAAGATTTATTTCAATTAGTACATCCAGTCGATCCCGAGGATGTGAAAGTAAGAAGACAAAATATGAGGCACAAATTATTTGAAAATATTACTCCTTGATAATACAATGCATCCTTTTCTGTCAAACCTCCATTTCTTATCGTTTACAGCTCCATGAAGACCTTTTACTTACTATCCTTTTCTAGTTCCGTATACTTTCCTAGTTATTTCCTTGCCCTCTCTTTTTCATGTCTTCGTCCGCTTTCCCCATTTTACTGCTCTTTTAACTCACTCTAACTCTCTTCGCGGCCGTCGGTTTCCATTGGTTATTCACCCTACCTAACTTACTTTGCCACCTTTTACTTATCTCCCTTCTTTATCCCCAAGGCTTGCTTCAAGTATCATTTGTAGAGTTTCACTTACCTTTTATGTGTTGAGTTTACCATGTCATTGGACTCAAGTTTATCTGGGACATTTCAGTGATGCCTCTTCCTGACGGGACCATCTATTGTGTAATGTCCTTTTAAGACGACCAATAGTAACGGGACTTAACTCATTCGTGAACTCTAAGCTGCCGTTATTCCAGAGTAGCAGTTCCCTTTTTTCCCCCATGGACGATGGTTCAATCAAGCACTGGCACTCCAGCGATCTGGCATCTCTCCGTATCTCGTGTATGAATGATCCATTCGCACAGCCACCAAATAGAAAAATGACACATGGTGTCCGCAGTGGCGTGTCAGAGAGATAAACACAACGTCGGAAGACAATCAGGTAAAGAACAGGCTTCAAGATTCATCGGATTTTTGAGTAAGCAGACCAACCCAGCGGCTCAACTAGATCACATATCAAGCCGGAGATGATCGACTGGTCCCACCGGGTGGGGCGTCGTGCTGAGGGGCAGCCCGCACGCTCCATCGTGGTCAAGTTCGTTTCTTACAAGAACAAGACCATGCTGATGAAGGCCCGGAAGAGCCTGAAGAACAGATCTGCGACAAGTCTGGGATTCACCGCAGCTGGCTACGCCCGACCTTCGGCCCCTGCCACAGCTGCTGCCGCTGCAGCAGTTCCAGTGCCTCCACCAGCAGATCGGGTGTTCATCAACGACGACCTGACCCGCACCAGAGCCAAGCTGGCAGCCCAGGCCAGGAAGCTGAAGAGGGATAGGGTGTTGCAGGATACCTGGGTGTTTGATGGGGATGTGTTCGTCAAGCTCAAAGACAAAGTCACCAAAGTTGTCAGTGAGCGTCAGCTGAACACCCTGATTTAATTCCAACATTTTGATTCTCGTGTTTTTGTGTTAAGCCCTTGACTTTTTAAGGATTTTGGCTTTTAGATTCAAAAAGAAAGGAAAAAAAAGGGGGAAAAAGCAACTTATAGCGACTTAGACATATAATTGCTACTACCTATAATCTTCAGTTCAGTTACAAATACTCCTCAATTCGATTCTCAGTGTCGAACAGTGCATGCGTAGATATTGAACAGTGCAGGTGTAGATGTCAAAAAATGCAGATGGATGCATATGTGTATGAGTGAGAGTTAGAGGGTGCTTGACAGGTGGGGAGAGAGAGAGAGAGAGAGAGAGAGAGAGAGAGAGAGAGAGAGAGAGAGAGAGAGAGGAGAGAGAGAGAGAGAGGCTATATTAAGCCTAAAGATAATAT
>JAMYXO010004465.1:0-10000 GCA_033310375.1 Conus canariensis | reverse complement strand
CATAGAGACAGTGAGCATTCCAGCCCCACTGATGCAAGGTCAAACTGCGACATTTCCACTACTAACAATACCTTACTTATGAAATCCGGGGACATTCATCCTAATCCTGGCCCCAACGGACATGGAGAACTCAGAGTGGTACACGTTAATGCGCGTAGTCTGAAAAAGAAAATTGACCTTTTTGAAGCAGAATCTTACCAGTTCGATATTATTACCGTGTCCGAAACATGGCTGTCACCCTCTGTCTCTGATGCATTAATAAGCTTAAAAAATTTTCATCCTCCTGTTAGATTAGACCAACAGTTTAACGATAATGGTGGTGTTGCCATATATGTCAGAGATAATCTTTATTGTAAACCACGCCCAGACTTACAAGTCGAGTTTCTAGAAGCTGTATGGGTAGAAACTAAAATGAACCAAGAGAGCTTACTAATTGGGTCATTCTATCGCAACCCTCAAGCTCATGTTGACTACTGGAATCTAATAGAAGAGAGCATAGGAAAAGTAGATGAAACCCTAACGAAGTTTATCATACTTGGAGATTTCAATGATAATGCACTTCCCCACCCTTCCAGTCATATGAGAAATATACTGAATGCTTATCAGCTTCAGCAACTTGTAACTTCTCCTACAAGAATAACAAATGATACTGCAACTTGCCTAGATTTAGTTATTACTCAGAGCCCTGACATGATTAAAACAGTCGAAATCTTGCCTCCATTCTGTAGTGACCACAGTGTCCCATGTGCTGTACTTAAGCAATTAATTTACAAGCAAAGCCCATTCCAAAGAACGATATTTAATTACGACAAATTAGACCAAGAAAAATTTTGTGCACTTTTAGGGAATGAAGATTGGAATGAAATACTGACTAATAATTCCATAGATGAAGCAAGTAGTATTTTCACGGATAAGTTTATGTCCTTAGCGAAACAATGTATGCCATTTAAACTAGTTACTATTCGCCCAAGGGATGCCCCTTGGTTCAACAATGAACTAAAACGGTTGATAAAAAAGAGAAACAAACTTCATAAAAGGGCAAAGATTTCTAATCTCCAAACAGACTGGGAAAACTTTCGTGCACTACGAAATGAAGTCACCGATAGAGTTAGGAAAAGGAAACTGGAGTATTATAACGAACTAAATTATATAGTTATTGACCCAGTCAAATTTGGTCATAAGGAATGGTGGAAAATTGTCAGACAGTTCATGAGTAAAAAGGGTATTGATGCAGATAACATTCCACCGATAACCGTGAATGGTACGACATATTACTCAAATTTAGAAAAGGCTAACATATTTAATGATTTCTTTGTCAGCCAGTGTAAAGTAGAAGACGACGGAAGTCCCTTGCTCGACATAACCCCGAATGTCACGTCTCAACTTACTGAAATAGTGTTGACTGTTCCTGAGGTTAAAAAAATCATAAAAGATCTCAACTCAAGAAAAGCCACCGGCCCAGACTCCATTCATAACAAACTGTTGATTGCATCAACTGACATTATATCCTCACCTTTAACAATATTCTTTAATCGTTGTTTAACAGAAGGAAGATTTCCAAAGCCCTGGAAAATTGCTAATGTAACGCCAGTTCACAAAAAAGGTAAAAAAAGATGAGTGTACGAACTATCGGCCAATATCTCTTTTTAAGTTGTGTAGGAAAACTTTTTGAAAGATGTGTGCACGGACGAATCTACAACTTCCTGATTTCCAATAACCTTATAACAAGTGCTCAGTCTGGATTTATTCAGGGGATTCTACAATCTACCAACTGCTCAGTATTTATGATGCTCTGGTGACAAATTACGACAAAAGTATTCCTGTCCAGTCCATATTTTTTGACATTTCTAAAGCTTTTGATCGTGTATGGCACCGAGGTCTTCTGCATAAGCTTGAAGCCATTGGAATAAAGGGTAATTTGTTGAACTGGTTCAGTGACTATCTTTCAGATCGTTACCAGTCAGTAGTAATCAGAGGAGAAAAATCTACTCAGCAAAGTGTTCCACAAGGTGTGCCACAAGGATCTGTCCTTGGCCCACTTCTATTTCTAGTATTTATAAATGACATAGTCCAGAATATAGACTCAGATATCAAACTCTTTGCTGACGACACAAGCATGTCTCTGGCAATGGAAAACACAGCTACAAGAACGTTAGTCTTGCAGGCAGATTTAGATAAAATTGACGCCAGGGCAAAAGCTTGGAAAGTTAGATTCAATGAGTCTAAAACCGAACTGCTAAATGTGTTTCGGGGAAATGCTGATAGCCGTAATCTGACCTTTAGTAGTTCTATACTACAGCAACTTAGACAGCACAAACACCTTGGGATTATCTTGCAAGACAATTGTAAATGGGGTGAACACATAAACAACATTGCTACAAGAGCCAGAGTACTGATAAACTGTCTTCGCTCATTTAAGTACAAACTGAACAGAAAGGCTCTAGAGACAATGTACAAATCATTCATACTACCAATATTTGACTATGCTGACATAATCTGGGATGGATGCGCAGAGTACCAATCAAAAATTTTAGAAGATCT
The DNA here is from genome assembly GCA_033310375.1 of Conus canariensis. Classification (NCBI taxonomy): domain Eukaryota; kingdom Metazoa; phylum Mollusca; class Gastropoda; order Neogastropoda; family Conidae; genus Conus; species Conus canariensis. Next base: position 7,459 of record JAMYXO010004465.1, on the reverse strand, counting down.
ACACATGGATGCTTTACGAATCATCACAGGATCTGTCCGTGGAACCAGTCACGAAAAATTGTTAAAGGAGTCTGGATTCTGTACTTTAAAAGAACGCCGACGAAGACATAAACTGATAACATACTACAAGATCCTCCAAGGCAGCTGTTCCACTTACATATCAAACTTGTTGCCACAGCTCATATCCTCAGTCAACCCCTACCCTAGACGAAGGCCCTCAGAACGAATAGTCCCCCGCCACAGAACCGATATTTATAAAAACTCTTTTTTTCCATCTGCCACAATCATGTGGAACAATCTCCCACTGCATATCCAACAGTCCCAGTCGTTCAGCCAGCTAAAACGATACCTTTCTACTAATGATAATCCAGTTCCACCATATTACTATAATGGAAATAGGGAAGCACAAGTCAATCATTGTCGTATGCGTCTTGGTATGAGCAATTTGAATTTTGACCTATATACCCGACACCTAACAAACAACCCTTCTTGCGCTTGTCGATATCCACAAGAAACATCCGAACACTTCCTACTTCACTGTCCACTTCACAACCAACACCGAGCAAACACTATTTTAAACCTCCCGCCAAATCAGATTTCTATCCGAAATCTCCTGCATGGAAACAATTCCTTTAATGTAGAAACAAATGCTAAGATATTTGAAATGGTTCAAAGGTTTATTCTTCTCACAAAGCGTTTTGAAAACTAAACCAACAGCCTCAAGGTTTACTGTTTCCTAGGTATACTTATATTTCACCTCTTCAATTGACGATGCTTTCATCTATATCAACCTAGTTACGGATGTCAGGGGGCTGGAGCGCTTACATCAATGTCCTGATTATGTCTTTATCCATGTACAGGGATATGATATTTAATTTGATCTCTGTACACTGCAGACGACCAGTGTTGCACACATTCTATTATGTGCCAGACTGCCTTAGGCAGCCACACCAAAACGGGCAATACCCTGTCACCATTTTCTCTTATTTGTTAATTTTCCATAGTTTCATTTTTAATTCTAAATGTTGGCTCTTCTTTTGTTTACAGTATAGCACTATACTATACTGTTATTGTTACCTCTTTCGTCATGTTTAAATTTGTCTGTTATGGTAATATGTTGTATTATACATTTTAGCGAGGCCGCCATCAGTCATATTTTTGGTCTGCAAGTCTCACTGCCGGGGCTGAAAATTTAAGAGCCCCTTTGTTGTCTGGCAAATGTCTTTGTTTTTAATTTGTGTATTTTTTATATGTTCATGGAAAAAAAACGTTTAAACCAACTAGATCACTTTTCCCCCGTCCCCCCGATAGAAAACAGACAAAATAACATTCCAAATATTTGAAAAACGACTAGCGCCCCCCAACCCATAAAATTTAATTAAAAACTGTGGCAAAGCTCGCAATTACTCTGAAAGTGGGGGAAGGATTGGCGGAGTAGTCAGCGAACCCAAAAATCCAGCCCTAAAGAACTCCCACTGTTATCTATCTGTCCCGCCAGGCCTTGGCAAAAGTCGGACGGGTGTTTTACCCAGGACAAGAATAAATGTTGGTCAACGTCGACACTACAGCAGATTCTAAAGTCGGGAACTGTCCAGTCCCTATCTAGCGCGGTCCCTCAAAAGCTGTCGGTCCACTTCGCCCCCCATGGGAAATTCCAGAGATGGGGTTTATAACGCTGTGGACCACAATTTACCCCCCACAAGTTCAAACCCTTCCTTCCTGTCGTTCCCCCCCCCCCCCCCCCCCCCCCCCCCCCCCCCCCCCCCCCCCCCCCCCCCCCCCCCCCCCCCCCCCTTTTGCTCCCCCCCCGTCTTGGTACCACGTCCGATTCATCGCTTTAAAATACGTCCAGACAATCAAAAAAACCCCCGACCAAGCCAAGACTACGGAAGCTGCGCTGTGCTCAGCATGTTGGGATAGCAGTAACCGTGGTGAGTATGGCGTCCCCAGCCCCGCTGTGGTGGGTTGACAAACTCTCTTTTTGCCCCCAATCAACCCGTGCTGGAGCCAAGACCATCGACCATGACAATTCATGTCCCCGACGACCCTTTTCCACACACACAGAAAGCGCCTAGGGAGGGACTTGGGAATCCGCCACCCACAAAAGGGGTGACCCAGGTGCTCGGATGGCCAAAAAAAGAAGAAAAAACCCGCCCAGACTACGGGGTTCAAGCAGCACACCCCCTCCTTCAACATCACCACAAAGTAACGTCTACCGCTGAACCGCTATTTCTGGCTGACTACCCGAACCTCCCCCCCCCCCCCCCCCCCCCCTTCCCCCCGCCGCCTTTCCCTGAAGTCACCCGTTCGGTGATCCCAGTTCTTCCCCCGAAATCCCAACAAGCCCCCCGGCAGCCGCAGACAAACATTGGAAATCTCTTCCTGCCTCAAGCGGCCCGAGGGACGGGAGGACTGAACTGAACCAGTTTTATATGGGACCCCCACTGCTCCCCCACCTAGTCCCGGTTTCCAGTTTCGATCCCTGCCCAAGACGCGGAGCTGTAGGAATCAAATTTTCATTTAGATTGACACCGCATATAAATCTATGCTCAGGTGAAGGACCTGTGTGGGAGTGGTTTTTTGGCAATTCCTAATGTTTTCTTTTGGGGAAAAAATCATTGTGAAAATTTACGCCAGACAACAAAAAACCCCCTGCCAAAAGCCAAGCACGGAAGCGGGCCTGGCCAGCTTTGGGAACAGTCCCCGTGGTTTAGTTGGCCCCCCACCCCAGCTGTGGGGTTTTAAAAATTTACCCCCTTCTTATCCCCCCAAAATAAACCGGGGGGTGGGCCAAGCCCACCATGTTTTCAGCCCCGGAGACCCTTTACAACCAGAAACCCTAAAAGCCCTTGAATCCGGGGAAAAAAAAGGCTACCTAGTTTTTTCATGGCCAAGAAAAAAACAAAAACCAGAAGCAAAATTAAGAGACACCCATCCTTAAACATCCCCCCCAAAAAAATTGTTTTTGCCCCTTTACCTACCCCAAAACCCTCCCCCCCCCCCCCCTTCCCCTCCCGCAATTTCCCAAGCCCCCCCTTAAAAGGGGAAAAACCCGGGGCACCTAACCCTAAATCAAGGGAAAAGGGGGGGGGGGCGAAAGGAAATGGAAAAGGGGGGGCCCCCCAAACGGAGAGGGGGGGAGGAGAAATGAAAGAAGGAAAGAAACGGGGGGGAAAAGGGGGAGGGAGCGAGAAGAGGGGGGGGGGGGGGGGGGAAAAAGAGAGAAGGGGAAAAAGGGGAAGGAGGGGGGGGGGGGGTTTTAAAGGGGGGTTTTTTGGGGGGAAGAAGTGAAATAAGGGGGAGGGGAAAAAAAAAAAAGGGGGGGGGTTTTTGGGGGAAGAAAGAAAGGGAAGAACTTAGTAAAAAACCCCCAGAAAAGGAATTTTTTGGGAAAGGGGGGGGGAGGGCGGAAAAAAGAAACGGGGGGAAAGTATAAGAAAAAAAGGAAAAAATTAAGAGGAACCCCTTTTAAAGAAAAAAAACGAAAAAAGAGAAAAAAAGGGGGGAAAAAAAAGGGGGGGAAAACGAACTAAAAAGAGGGGGGGAAAGAGGGAAGGAGGGGGGGGGGGGGGGGGGGGGGGGGGGGGAATTTAAAAGGGGAGGAAAACAAAAAGTTTAAGAAAAATTTTTTAAAGAAGAAAATTACGGAAAGGGGAAAAGAACCCTTTTGAAAAAATTTTTTTTTGTTTTCCGTTAAAACCTTTTCCTGCTGGGAGGGACTCTTCAGGGCCAGGGGGGGGTTGGGGCTGCGCCCTTTTCGCTGGCACCCCAAGAAAAACGGGGTGTTCTCCCAAAAAAGGGCAAAAAAATCCATAACCCCCAAAAGACCCAAAATAGAAAAAAAAAACGAAAGTGGGGAAAAAAAATTTTTGGGGAAAAACTAAAAAACAAAAAGCAAACATATAAAAAAAGGGGAAATTTTCTACGCTTGAGGACCCCCCCAAATGAAGGGAGATCAAAAGACAAAAAAACACAACGGACAGAAAAAAATAAAAATAACCTCAATTTTAAACAAAACAAAAAGGAAATGAAATGAGGAGGGAACAGTAAAAAAAAATTAAAGAAACAATTGGGGATTTTTTGCCCCATAAGAAAACCTAAACAGAGTAACTTTTATTCAAGACTGGCACAGCTTTTAAACTTGAATAAAATCAGACAATACTAGACGAACAATCTAAAGGGGGAAAAAAAAAAGCGCAGGCCAACAAATGAACATCTTCATAGTAAGACTGGCAAGATTTGGACTTCGGAAGGGGGGGGGGGGGGGGGGGGGGGGGGGGGGAATTTGAAGATGGAGAAAGGGGAACAGAAATTAAGAAAAATGTTAAATATAAAAATCTTCATTGTGCAAAAAGGGAAACCCATCGCAACCCCTTTTTGAAGGCAATATATTTGTATTGCCTGCCCCGGGGCCTTTTCGTCCGCTGGGTGGGGACTCATCAGGGAGACCGGGCGGGTTGGGTCTGCGCCCCTGGGGCGTCAAATAGAGCACACCACAGTCCATATATTTTTGGTTTTCTCCCCACCAAAGTGCAAAAAAGAATCAATAGCACCCCCCAAACAGCCAGCGAAGAGTAAAAATAAAACCAAAAGAAAGTGTTTTTTATTTGTTTCTGTCCTTTGGGTGTTTTGCTTTTGATCTCCCTTGCACTTTGGGGGGGATCCTCAAGCGTGGGGCTCAAAGATTGTCCCCTTTATTTTTAGTGTTTGCAAATGTCTTTTTTTTTTTAGCAATTTTTTCCTCCCCACACTTTCGTTTTTTTCTTTATACTCTTCGCTGGGCTTTTGGGGGTGCTATTGGATTTTTTTTGCACTCTTGGTGGTGGAACCCACAGTATTTTGGATGTGGTGTGTTTTTATTTTAGCTAGGACCCAGACCCCCAAACCCGCCCTGTCTCCCTGATGAGTCCGACCCAGCGGAGAAAAGGGTCGGGACAGGGTACAAATATATTCCTTTAAAAGGGGTTGCGTGGTTCCCTTATGCAGTGTGAAGAGTTTTCATACTGTAAATATTTTCTTAATTTTTATGTCCCGTTTCTCCATCTTCAAATTCCCCCTTCAAAAGGGATTGCATGGTTCCCCCACGCAGCTAGTGAAAAGTTTTAATCGTAAAATATTTTCTTAATTTTCTGTTCCCCAATTTCTCCATCTTCAATTCCGCCCCCCCCCTCCCCCCCCCCCCCCCCCCCCCCCCCCCCCCCACCCCAAGTCCAAATCTTTGCCAAGCATTACTTGAAGATAGTTCATTGTTTGGCCCGCGCTTGTTTTTTTCCCCCCTATTTATTGTTGTCTTGTATTTGTCTGACTTTATTAAATTTTAAAAAAGGCTGTGCCATCTTGAATAAAATTTAAATCTGTTTAGGTTTTCTTATGGGAGCAAAAAATACCCAACTTTTTACTTTTAAATTTTTTTTTAGTAAGGGTTTTCCGAAAATTAGAATGTTGGGTCAGCTTTATAAGGGTGCCAAAGACTTGCCCATTCGCATCTATTTTTTTTAAAGTTCCATTTTTATTCGGAAAACAAGGGGACGTAAGTTTTTTAAAACAAACGTCACTGATGAGGGGAGCAAACCCCTTAGGAACTTTTGAGTAAAAAAAAAAATTCGTGACTTTCCTTTTTTCAGGGTGGTAAGTCTGGCACTTGGCACAAAACAGTGGTCTGACTTTCCTAGTTTTTCGTGTATGTTGATCTTTCGTTCACGGCCAAAGGGGAAAAAAGTACAACTTTGCACGTTTTTCTTCCATTCTGGTTCACAGAAGCTGGAAAAAAAACTCGAAAAATAAGAAAAAACGCGCCCACGTGTCCCAAGGCCCAATTTTTTGATATAAAAAGTGATAAACCAGACAGTTACGACTGTTCCAGTGTCAGATTTGGGGCAATATGTGAAAAAGTTCTAAAAGTTTCTTTTAAAAGGCCCCAAAATTTTTGCCACCAAATTTGTTTAATGCACATAATACGGCGCCAAAACTTAACTCTTAAAAAAAAAACAAACACTGGCTACCTGTTGAACAAACCAACATAAATAAATAGATAAATAATAAAATAATGAATGTTGATTGTTTAAAAAAAAAAGAAAAAAAAGAAAACTTAATAAAGTACACAACTTGGGAAAAAAAAAAAATTATAAAAGAAACTCCCCCCCCCCCCTCCTCCCCACCCCTTAGTAAACTTAGAAACCCACACAAACCCGAAAAAAAAAAAACGGGTTGTTAGCTTTTCATTTTGTTTTGTGACCATCTATACGCCCAAAACTTTCTTTCGGGGATGGCAGACAAAAAAAGCAAATGAGGGTCGTCTTAGGATGTTCTTGCCCTAGAAACACAAAAAACGTCCTCCAGGGTGGTGTTGCCCCGTAACACAGAAACAACTGTATTCTGAGAGTTTTTTTTTTACCGGGAAAAACCAAAAACCCCTGTATTTGAGTTTTTGGTTTGTTGCCTGGACAACCAGCAAACATAAGCTTTGGAGTTGCTGTTACCTGGACAGCCCCCCACAAAAAAAACTTTCTTCTGAGAGTTTTTTCCTACCAAAAAGCAAAAAACCCGGGTTTTGGGGGTGTTTTTTGGTCTAGACTTAAACCCAGCAAAAAACCGGTCAGCTCCTGTTTTTTTTCTTAACACTCTTCTCTCTTTGCCCGCAGCACCCATTTCCGCTTTTTCCAAAATTTGATACATGTGTTTTCTTTTTCCAGCTGTCGTCGGTTAAAAGCGAGCGGCTGTGTCATACTGTGGGTGAAAAGACCAGCACTTACAGGTGTGTGTGTGTGGGTGTGTGTGTGTGTGTGTGTGTGTGTGTGTGTTTTGTTGTGTGTGTGTGCACGTGGTTGCACACTTTAACAAAGAAAATCACAGTCCAAATAAAATTATTCATTTTCCCAATGACGACTTTCGAATCTGTAAGGGGGTAATCTTTAGTGGGGGCCCCCATTCATAAGAGTCATCTCGCCGTTTCATAGGAAAACCCACCGCTGGGAACGCACAAAGAATTTTCCCCCTTGCAGCTGAATAGTTTCAAATGAGAGACAGAACATTTTCTTTAAAGTGTGGAAACCCGGCGCGCCCGTAATGCAAAAGGCCACACCCTGATGTTATTCCGGTTGTGCCCAAACCAAAACAGTTGTCTCCCCACATCCATCTGCTGCCCCCAAAATAAAAAAAAGTCCTCTATGGGGCAACAAAAATACGGGCGTTACCCCTTTTCCCCGATTTTTTTCTCTGGAACGGGTCTATTGCTGCATCCACGCGCGCGCGAAACACACACACACAACACACACACACCACGAAATTAAAAGTCGTGATCATGATTTCTTACCCACGTTTTCCCAGAAAGGGGCGCGCGGCAATTTCACCCCCGAAAGCGTTTGGGCAATGGAAAGATGTTTGATGGATGTCGTTTCTCTAGACAAAAACAAAAAAGGAAGAAAAAAAAAAAAAATGCCAAGTTTCATTCGTACAAAAT
>JAMYXO010004464.1:0-17421 GCA_033310375.1 Conus canariensis | reverse complement strand
CCCGTTGCTACTTTTTTTCAGTACATTTTGTTCCTTTGGGGATAACAATTATTTTGCTCTCCTTTGAAGAAGATATTAAGTTTGATAAAAGCTCTTCTCTCTCTAAGGGTTTCCATTCTAATTTCCTCTTGTTCTTCCTAGTATTCCCCTTCTCTCTGATGTGGTTCCCTGTAACGAACCGTGCTGCTCTCTTCTGAATCTTTTCGAGGTTATAAATTGTCCTTTAGATGGTAAGGATCCCAGACTGAGCAAAATATTCCAGTACTGGTCAAACCCGTGTTTTGTAGCAGTCGTCTTTAACCTTTTTGGGGCAGTCGTTTGATATTTCCTGTATAAGAAAAGCTAAGATGTTATTTGGGTTTTTCTTACATACTAAATTGTAATGTTCTTTCCATTTGAGACACTATCTATAATCACGCCTAAATATTTTGCAGCTTTGGGTTTTTTAAAGAATAGTATTATGAATAGAATATTCTGATCTAGTTGGTGAGCGTTTATTACATATACGCAAACTTGGCACTTCTGGGGATGAAATTCCTTTTTCCCCAAGTTCTTTCCCACTCTTGTAAACCGTTTAGGTCATGTGACTTCTCATATCTGACTTTATTTCGCCGTCAATTATTAGGCACAAAGCCCAGTGCCCATCAGTGAATCATTGAGAAATGATATATATATATATATATATTTGCTGAGTACAATCACAATGCGGCTTGAAGTGGAATGTAATAGCAGAGAATCTGGGTAAACAGGGAGCTATGGGAAATGTTAAACCAATTTCTGAATGTCCTTTGAACCATCTGTAACTTAGTGAAATACTTCATTTGTTGGAAAACTGTATACATAACAGAAATTTCACAAAGAAGTCACACAATTTGCCTTCGTGCCCAAGATACATAGCCACAAAAATTCAATAAGCTTAGGTTAAACACATGGAACACAAAATTCTCTCTGATATTGGGTGTATACATGAGGGAAAAATTTCTGTCCATTATAAATAACTAGACTGCCCCAATTTTTAACAGGGCGATACAAATTAAAAGGTGTGAATACTGCACACTTTAAAAGCATTTACCACATTTTTATGACCCATGTATTACAGACATCGCAACATTATTGCCCAGTCCCGAGCTGGGCAGATTGTTCTGAATTTGTTTATTTATTTATTTTTTTTTTTAGTATTTTCAGAAGTATTTTTAGTGGATGTCTAGATTCTAACGTGGGTGAGAGAAAATGACTAGAGACAGTAGGTCTGACATTCACTGTGTCTCTGTTGACTTCTGATGTTGTCGAATGAAGATGAACAGACATTGAAATAACCACTGAACTTAGTGAATCACAAGAAAACCAATCATTGAAAAAGCTCAAATATAGTCAAAATGATTATGAATTGAGTGTTTAGCAGTGTAGATATAGACTGAAGTGATTTGCTGGTGAACAAATATGACTAGTACAGTAGTAGGGGTGTTTAAGATGTGTTCCTCCTCGGATGGACTAATAAAATCAGAGTGATTTCTTGTTCAAATTCACATCTCTCTTAGAAGGGTGGAACTGGAAGGAGCAACTTTCCAGTGAGCCCCATTCCAATCTTTTATGTCATGAAAGGGATGTCATGGTCAAATAGTATGAATATGTAAGTGTGAGCAGAGTGTGTATGTGTTTGTGTGTTATGGAGTGTTTGACAGTATGGGCTCACATCAACTATTTCATTTTCAAATGTCAAAGTACTAAAATTAGTTTATAATTCTTTTTTTTAAGTTTTCTTTTGTTTTCAAAGACAATGATCAGTTAAGTACTATTTACTTTGTACGCAATTCATTTTGCATAGGGGATAACCCTTGCATTTCAGAAAAACAAAAGGTGTGTAACAGTGAAAGCTGCCAGTGCCAGATGACAGCAAGAAAACTGTAGAAACAGGAACCAAATTATGAACAGCTGGTGAGAAAATTACTGATAACAAAAAGAAATGATGTATTTAAGCTGTTAAAGACAAAGGCATACCCCATATGGTCTTATGAAATAAGCCCCTTTGTAAACTACATTTTTCAGTTTATATAATATATGATGGAAGTACAGTTTAACGAAACAAGCTTAATATACACAGTTGATAAAACCCTTTTTCAATGTTTCAAAAAGAATACATTAGAAGAGAAAATTATATTAATATTATGTTTTCAGAGAGACAGTTTTCTGCGATTTTTAAAACAAAAAAATGAGGAGATCGGACAAGATTGTTATTGACAATGATAAATCTCACTCTGATCACTCCGCTCATTACTGATAACATGGAATTAAAATTATGTCCCTTTTGTTTATAATAATTTTAGTTCAATTTTTTAAAAGTACTATACAGTGATACAGAGAGAATTATTCATGGTTTGTCTAAAAGTGAATAACAGAATCTGACTGTACATCTGCACAGCAGAATTCTGTATTCATCCATCTGTCATCAATATCTGATTTTCCACCTTCAGTAAAGGTCAACTTCATTAAACCCATATCTACTTAGTGAGAATTTTACACTGACCTCTCATTATCATTGTTTTGTAATGAAATTTATGATTAGACCACATTACTAATAGCAACTACTACAAGTAATACTCACGTAGTACTGACATTTTGACAGTAACTAAACTATTTCAGTTGAAGACCCCAGTTGAAAAATAACTGCATCGTATGTATAACCCAAAATGATTGGAATATTTCCATTGTATTTAAAAAAAATGTAAGTAAAAAAAAAAGCATTTTAACAAACAACCCAAGCTTTCTTTTTATTTAATAATGATAATGAGGACAGTTTCTGTAGCGCCCTCCTACAACATAGGCTACAGGGCGCTTTACATTTTAACAATTTGAAATCTAAAAATATACACAGGACCCCCCACCCCTCCCACACACACACACCCCACACACACACACACACAACACACACGCATGCCACTCACACACGCATGCACACAACACACCATCATGCAGCACGCACCTACACATGCACGCACGCACGTGCGCACACACACTCACACACACTTCTGCGTTTATGAATCATAAACATATGCACCCCACACACACACACACACACCACACAACACACACACTTCTGCATTTACGAATCATAAACATATGCACACACACATGCACGCACAGAAGTATATGGCACACAGCATGCACCGCACTTACACTCACACGCACACACACACACACGCGCGCGCGCACACCCACACACACACACACACACACACACAACACTGGGACATAATGTTGCATATATAAACACACTATATAACACGGTGAACAGCTCATTCCCACATGAGCAAAGTGTGCAACTAAGTGGACATACATACATGTAGTAATTTAGTAATATTTCAGGTGGTATTCTTCTATAATTTAGAAGCTATTGTAGAATTTAGGAAAATGACTTCAAAAATTTGAGTGATAAATTTGATGAAGTAAACTGGAAGTGCTTTATTTTTTTCCACCCTGGATTTTAATATTGTTTTCAGATTTTAACCAGTCATGGTTTTCAAACTCCATTTAAATGTAGTAACTAATTTTACGCCCAGTGACTACTGGCCTGAGCTAAAGTTGTTGGCTTTTAAGTTAAACTTTAGTAGTTTTAGTTCAAGTACATATAATTAAGATTGGTGACATTTTTTATGCAAAATTATCAGTTTTACGCTGGGGAACATCATTGAAGCTAACTAATAGCTCAAAGTTGAAATTTAAAGAGCATCATCTTGATTGTTGCTTCAGATGGTCCTTCATGCCATCTTGGGTTCATTACTTTGTTGGAGAAAATACGGCCAGCAAAGTTTAGTACATAGAAATGTTTATAGGTTATTGTCGAAGTTGTGTTTATGGAAAATTTTGGGAAAACTGAGGCAGGGAAAAGTGGACAATTGGGTGGGAGTCACTCTGCAGCTGGAGGGGAGTCACTCTGTATCAATTGCTGGGATAGTTTATGCTAAGTCACACTTAGCAGACTATGTGACTTTGATGACAATGAACTGCATGAAAAACAGGCAGGGTTTTGCCCTAATCTTCCTGTAGAGCAGATCTTTAGCCCCCGGGGCCCAAACAGATTATAGAAAAAATGGAGAATACCAGATCCACTGGTTGTCAGCTACATAAGCTGATTTGATTTTACTGAGGACAAAGTTGCCCTGGCAAGCAACACCTGGGACCTCCAGCATCTAGTGCGTTGCAGGAAACAGCAGCCTTGTCGTCAGTGCCAAAAAGTCCAAGAACTTGAGGAACACCAGCCTCCATTCCAACAGATGTCTCCATTGATCAATGAAAGTTGATGAGGCAGAAAACTTCACCTATTTAGGCAGTTCCATCAACAACTCGAGCGACTTTCATTATGAACTGAAGTTTCATGTCAGGAGGCGTCTGCAGCTTTCAATCAATTAAAACAAAATATGGAGAAATAAGAAATTTCCCCCTTAAAAATCAAATGTATTCTACAACACAAAATGTTCTGTTCACATTGCTGTACAGGTGCAAAACCTGGCAGCTTAAAACCACCCAAAAGGGAAAACTAGACACATTTGACACCAGGTGCCACAGAAAAAAAAAAGGGCATCAAATGGAATAGCTTTGTGTCAAACGAAGAGAAGAGGCAGATGCCAATAATCCCGAACCAAACACTGATAATTTCTTACATCAAGTTGATAATTTTGAATTATCTATACCTGAATTAAAAACTACTAAAGTTAATTTAAATCTTACCAAAAGACGACTTCTTCAGCTCTGGCGGGTGGTCACTAAGAGGAGTGTTACGTTACTAGGTAATGATTAGTATACTAAGATCGCATAAAATCTTGAAAACAATTTAAAAAAGCCCTGATTAAAAATAATAAAAGCACTTCCAGTTTACTTCATCAAGCTTGGCTTCTCTAATTTTCAAAATTTTCAGTTTTTTTTAAATTCTAAATTGAATAAGAAGCAAGCTTAGATTGTTTTTGTTAAAATACAGTTTCATGAACTTTCATTTCTATTTGATAATGGTAACAGGCCAACCATTTGAGCAAAGTTAAGAAGTTGAACTTTTTACACAAATGCAAGTCATCAAAAAAATTTTCATTTAAGAATGGCTCAGGTATAGGTTTTGTTTAGACTTATGCACATAAAATGCATTACACTCCAAATGACAGACAGAATTAAAAATAGGATCAAACATGAAATGATGTTGAATTATAGGCAGACAGACACAAGTGCTACTTTGTCCACAAAAAATTTTTCTTTTGTATACAAGAATTTAAAATACAAAGTCAGTGAAATTCAGTCTGGCCTTTCTTTGGGCGGGCCTGGTTACTTTTTGTCATTGTAAAGAGAAGGGAAAGTCTCACTGGACATACAACGGATCTGTAATGGGCCCGTTGTTAATGTATATAAATACCTTGGTATCTACTTCTCCATGCATTTGAGTTTTGCCTTTGCTTTCAAGGATTTAGCAAGTAGAGCAAAAAAATGCATTATTGTGCATTGTGAAAAAAAAATTATAGTGCTAAATAAAGATTACCTTACTCTGGTTAGAAATTGCTGGGGAAGAAATTTTGACATGATGAAAACGTTTTATTGAACAGCCATTTTGCACCTAATTAGAGAAGGTAAGTTTCTTTCTTGTTCATTGTTTTCATTGTCCTAAATATTGTTTGTTTTTTGCAATAGGCCGGCGGAGTTGCGTTCACAGCGTTTGGGTAGGAAGGGGCAAGCTTGCACATGTTCCAAAAAAAAAAAAAAAAAAAAGAAAAGATAATCAGAAAGACAAAGGGAAAGCTTCGCGTAAACTTACATGGTTTTTCCTTCCCCCCCCCCCCCCCCCCAACCCCCCCCCCCCCCCCCCCCCCCCCCCCCCCCCCCCCCCCTGTTCGCCATCTTTGCGGCATGAGTCCAGCTTGCCCCTACTTCGCAAACGCTTATTGAGAAAAACAAGGGAGAGGGTGGCGGCGATATGACTCAGCACTTGGCCACCCTCTTCCTCTCTCTGTCTTGTGGAGTCACGCGGCCAGCAGTTACCTGGGTTATTTTCCCGCATGCTGACTTTGGGGACCCGGCACGAGTGACGGGTTCGCATCGGAATCAGCTCACTCACTCGCCTTGTGAGACTCAGTCTATCCGCTATCCCACCACTGATAGCACTCAGTCTCATGGCGCTCCGTCTACAGTACATTGGTGCAGCCACCACTAGGTGTACGCGGAGCGCCCTTTTGCCAGTGGCAGGGTGGAGCCCTTTCCCTGGCAGGACCAAACTGGGCAAAACCCTGGGTCTGGCGCGCAAAATCCCGACACCTCGGACCTGCTGAGCTGGATCCACGCCGATCGATTCGCCCAATCGACTGGTGAACTATCCCCAAGGGGCACAGGACATTGGGGATCGGATTTATTCTGTTCCCCACTTGGGTAGCGCCCACGGTCCTGTTCCTCCGGGGGAGGAATGACCTGCAGGACATCGGGTAACCTACCTGGTCCGTCATGGCACAATCCGGATACTGGTGCGGGCGATTTTCGATCCCCCACCACCCCGGTGACCGACATGAAGGGGGTTCAGCTGGCGCCCCACTCCACGCTCCCCTAGGAAAACCAGGGGATTACTCTCTCTGACCATGGTTCCCGCATGGACCGCACTCAGGAGGGTGCAGCGGCGGTGCACTCTCTCGGGAGGGGGGGGGGGTCGACAAGCCCCCCGGTTCCTCAACCCCCCCCCCGGTGCTTCAGGTTACCTGGGCCCCCATTGAAATTTTCCGCCCCGGGCCGCCACAGCCCACTTTCTTACATGGGGCCCGGTGCTCTATGCCCCTCTGAGGGACCAGTGGCTTGATGTGGCCCACTCATGACTTTCCAGTCGTCTGTGGCACCCAGCTTCCTCTCGTGGATCGCCTTGGCCCGCCCCCCTCTCAGGTGCTGTCCGATCGGCACGACGGACATTCCCTTGTTTGTCTGTCGCCGATCATGGAGCTACCAAAGACCTGCCCCCGCCTCTCCATCTACCTCTCGGCAGGGCGGAACTCCTACGCACCCCAGTCGTTGCCTCCTCCGTTGAACCACCTAAAAACCCCAACAGGATGACTATCTCCCACTTTTGAGGACGGTGTTGAAGAGGAGTACTTCTCACCTTCTAGCGACTTCGCAGCCATTGAACAATGGGGGCCCAGTCCCCTTTTCGAGGGAGACCCTCCCTTCGGACAACATCTTCTCGGTGTCACGCTTTGCTCCGGCCCCCCCGCCCAAGCGTACACCCCCCCCAAAAATTGTCACCCTCAAATTCTCTCTTCCCTATGGGAGCGTCCAGCAACTTTCTCCGGGGTGCGCAGGTCATCCCTCCTCCTGGGAAGGAGCACTTTCGGCTCCGAGGGGGAGCCCCTGTGGGCACTTTCCTCAGGGCCCCTCGGCGCCCCGCAATCCCTCCCTCTTTGATAAGGACAACCCTGCGGCCAGGGAACTGGCTGTTTCCCCAACTACCACTGGTTGTTCCCAAACTTGGCCCCTCCCTATGCTGCATCTTTTTCGCATAAAACGCTGGCAGAATGGGATCACATCGCCAGATTCAGCATGCAACATGTTATGGCGAGTCCGTCTTCTTTCACCTGCTCACGCAACGTGCTGCTGAAATTTGGCCTGAGGAGGAACGACTCGGCCTCTGTGTCGTCTGATGCACCTGCCTCCGACACACAACATTGAGACTGAGATACGGTTCTTTTGGGACCGATGATGCAGATCTTGGTGAACAGGATATCTCATCATCTTTCGGCTGCAGCAGACAGCACAGCCAAAAGCCATTACAACTGTGTGCTTGCATACAGAGATGCTTTCCTTCAGAAAGCTAACTCTCCCCCGAGCAAAGCGGCCCTCTGGTGTATTCCGGGACAACACCAGTCACTCTTTGACGATACGCTGCTGCATTTATCACACACACTGCTGAACAAAATAGGAGCAGTTTTCCTATGCGGCCGGTCTGACGCGCCCAGTCTATTCCGAACCCCCAGGCTCCTTTAAACGCCCCCCCCCCCCCCCCCCCCCCCCCTCACCCCACTCTCCAGAGTCCTACCACCTAAACAGAAGCCTGCCTCCACTGGCACCGCTCGCCCCCGTTTCGCACACTTTCACCCTCGCTCAACCAAACAAGAATTTACGCACGCAATACTCATTTTCGGTTTGGCCGTCAGAAACTGCCCCCACGGAAATTACAGGGGTCCTTCCCCGCGCCCCCCCCCCCCACCCCCCCAACCCCCTTGCCTGGCCACGGGGACCTTATAGAGGGTGAACGCAGCCCGCACCATCCCCCCAAATGAAAGAACGACCGGGACATGTGGGAACCCTCTTGTCATCTCCGGCCCGGGGGGCCTTCTCCCCCTTTTGGGTTTCCTTTTGGGCTCCCTCTGGTTTGGCAGTCTCGGACATGCCCCCCAGTGGGGAGGGATGGGCCCCCAAAACCCTTGGTTTGTAGCAGTTTTTAGAGGAGGGGTACGGGTCTACCCGGGGCCCTCCGAAACATTTTTTCCCTCATCCCGCTCCCCCCCCCCCCCCCCCCCTCCCGACACAGCCCCCTCCCGCTCAAGCGGAGGCACTCCAGGGGGAATTTATCAGATCTTCTCCTAAAAGGGGGCCATCACGGTTTTAAACCCAACCCCCAACCCCGGGGTTCTACTCTAACCTATTCGTTTTCCCCAAGACTTTAAGGGGGGGGGAGGCCCATACTCAACCTTCCCCCCTCAACAAGTCCCCTTCCAGAGGGCCCAAAGTTCTAGCATGGAAACTCATTTTCCCAGATCAGAGATTTTCCATTTGGCATTTCACGGCTCTGTCCCCAGGCCCACCCCAAAACCCAAAACTCTACTTCTTTTTCCCAAAACCCTAGGGTTTGCACCAAAAACGAACAAATGCAAACTCACCCCCATTCAACACTTCCCCTTTTGGGAAAGATTTTCCCTTTCCCCACACCTTGATGGTCGCCCCCTCCAATGAGGGTCCACACCCATTGGGGGAAACCCTTTTCCCTTCACCTACGCCATTCCCACCCCCTCGGCCAAAACCCCTGATTCTCTTTTGGGGATGATGGAGCCCTTTTGGCCCCATAAATTCCCCCGGGGCAGGGCCCCTAAAAAACGGCAACTCCAACGGGATTTCCCGATGGGGTTTGGTTTCCCGGGGTTTTTCCCGGAAACCCCGGGCCCAGTTCACCCCCTTTGGGTTTCCGGTTTCCCAAACGGGGGCCCCTTGGAGAGTGCCGGGGTTTCCCTTTTGGCCCATGGACCCCCGGGAAAGTTCCCTTTCTCCCGTCCCACCCAGCCATGGAATTTTACAGGGGAGAAATCGAACAGGGCGGGGGTCCCCCAAAATGGGAAAAACCCCTTCACCCCTTTCCGGATTGTGGGCTTGGATGGCTCAAATGCCCCTTAAACATTTTGGAATGGAGGCATTTAAAGGACTTGCTCTCCCCCAAAATTCAACTCCCACCCACAAAACCGGCCACTTTCTCCCTCTGCGCGGTCACTTTAGGGGAGCTACAACGTTCTGGGGGGACCCTTCAGCCCGGCCCAAAAACCCGTTTTTTACACACAGAATGGCCCTCAACAGCACTCCCGGTGCACGGTGTGGCCCCAATTGGGTCCCCCTTTTGATCGACCCTTTTGTAAACCCGGTTCCCCCCGTCTCCCGTTCTATGCCCTCAATTTCCCTAAACCCCTCGAGTGCACGCGATCGCGCTCTCCCCCAAACCCGGGAAAAGGGCTCTTTGGGCCTACGCTTTCCCCTTTCCCATTCCCTATCCTTTCGAGTGATCGGGGAAAGCGGGGACTGGAGAGCCCCGGGGACTATTCTGATAACCCCGTGGGGGCCCATTTTATTTGTGGTTTAAAGGAACCTCAGGTCTCGGCACATTTTCCCCCGGCCCCTCTGGCTCCCACTGGGACATACCCCGAAAAAACCCACGCTCGGGTTTCCCACCCCTAAAACCCCCACGATGCTCCCCCCTACAGGGCCATGGTTCCTGTACATAACCAATGCAAACATCTGCCCCTGCCTCCCAAAAACAAAACAAGATCCCGGGCCCCGTCCTTGGGACAGGTCTCTTTTGGGAAAGGCCCCTCGCGGGGACCTTGGGGGGATTTTGCGAGGGCCTCTCGCGATCCAGTACAGAGCCCCCTCTAGACTCCCATTGGGTGGGAAGGGGGGGTCTTCTGGTGCTCAGAAAAATTCTGCCCCGGCAAAACCCACGCATAATTTTTAAAATTTTGGGGGGAAATTTCCCCTATCCCCCCCCTTTTTCCTCGGTCAAAAACCTGTCGGCTAGCTCTACCCGCGGCTACAGGTCTGCAATCTGTCCCCACCATTGGGCCCTGGGGTCCCCCCCTTTGCCGGGTGATTTCCTCCCTCAGAGAGATCTCTAGGGGGCCTCCCTTTAAACCGAGGTCCACCCCCTAGACGCGTCCCACCTTGACTTGTGCCCTTCCAGGTGTAGATCTACGGGAACAAAATGGGGACCTAGGCACTTTTTCCGGGGGCCGTCCCCTTTCATGTCATCAATCCTAACAACTAAAAGACATCCCCCGCAAAGCCCCAAATCTCGGGTGGCTTTAAACTGGGTTTTTGCCCGGCATACGCACAAGCACAAAAAGACTTGCGGGGGTCTTTTTCCCCTCGGGCACATGAGGTTTGAGCGTTGCCACTTCCCCAGCTTTCCCCAACACTCAGTACCCCAAACGCCACCTTTCTGGAGGCACCCTACTGGCGTTTGGGGGAAATCCCGCCCAAAAAGGTTCCCTACTTGAGGGAGAAGAAAATGGGGGGAAGATTTGCACTCACCGGGGTTTTGAGTATGGTGATCGGGGGGACGGGGAAAAGGAAAAACCAAAACAGGGTTTATGCTCATAGAGCTGTTCCCCCCCGGCCCTTTGAGTTTGGGGGGTGAAGAGGGCAATTTATATGGGGACTGACAATAAAAAAAAAGAAGGAAGAACCGGGGCCCCAGAGAAAAAGGAAGGGTTTAAATGGGGGTTTTAACGTGGGAGTTGGAATTTTTATGAAAAAATTTTAAAGTGGAAAGCAAGAAGGGCCCCCGTTCAAAAAAAAAAAAAAAGGGGGGGGGGGGGGGGGGGGTTTGTAGGAAAGGGGGAAAAAGGGGGCTGAAGCTCAGCTTGGGTGTCACTCTCTGGGTTTACCCCCCCCCCCCCCCCCCCCCCCCCCCCCCCCCCCCGGCCCCGGGGGGGAGGGTCCCCCGGGCGTGAATGAGGGGTTTTTCTCCATAAAGAGGCGATAGAGTCCACGGACCGGTTTTTTTCAGCCCCGCAGCCACTCTGCATGTGTGAAGTTGTGGTTTGGGGGGTGGGTTTAAGTGGAGCTCAAAGGGTCTTTTATACCCCAGCCCCCATTGACGAAAAATGCTCAGGGAAATGCTCAGAGAAATGTCATTCGGCCCGCGGTTTGTCTCCCCCCTGTATTTTTTTGAAAAACAAGGTGCAAGTAATGTGTACACCAGGTCTGCAGATTGACAGTTTAAGCTTGCTTTGGCCCTGAAAATGGCCAGATGGACCGCAAATGTGGTGCAGCTGTTAAAGAAAAGGACATTTTTTGCAATCGTTGCGAAGTGCATGGGGTGTGTGCCCAGGGGTTGTGCTCCGCCCTTTCAGCAGAGGCATGCACTAGATGGTCCCTCAAAAATTTTTGTCTCTCTTGGAAAGGGTATCAAGGGTTTGGGTTTTGGCCCGGAAGGTTTTTTTTCGTTTGGGGTCAAGTTGGAGGAGGGTGGAAGTTGTTTGGGAAAGGGTGTTGCGGGGGCGGGGGGTTGTGAGGGGTAAAGTGGCACAGCCACTGTAAAAGGTTGCTTGATCGTCTGAAAGTTTAAACAGAAGTCAAGTCCCCCGCTGCAGGAATGGCAAAGGCATGCTCCAAGGCAGTTTTGGACCAATTTTTTGAAGGGGTTCTGGCCTTGTCAGGAAAAAAGGCTTTTATCCTTTTTGCCCGGTGCTTGGGGGTCAGGTCATCCCGCGAAAGTCGGAAAGAAAACTGGGAGAAGGGAATGCTACCCTTGCTTTTCAAGGGTGTGGAGGTTAAAAAAGGTATGAGTGGAGTCGGTGCCCCTTGTAGTAAATGCTGGTAAAAAGGGTGTTGGGTCAGAAAGGATAGTGATCTAAATGCGAGAAAAGAGACTGAAAATCAAAATGCAGTGGGTGTATTTCAGACCCGGATGGAAGCTGGACAGGAAGTCCACGAACTGATTGGGGAATCTTTGGAAAGGAGGCCATCCGAGACAGTCTCAATGAAGCTAAAAAAATTGGGTTTCTCACTGTATATGGCTCAAGGCTTGTCTTCCCATCCCCAAAAACGAATGCAAACTGGCCCCTTTTTGGCCCCCGGGCCCCACTCGGTTTCCCCACTAGCCCAAAAACAGAATGCAAAAAAAGGACCCTTTTGGTCCCCATGGCCTCTCGGGTCGCTGCGAAAATGGCCCCATCAAAGGCGAAAGAGTTCAGGGTGAGGACCAGTTCAGTGAGGGCGGATGTGGGGATGGGGGTTTGGGCACCCTTTGGAGGAAAAAGGGCGTACTGATGTAGGCCGTCATTGTGGGGGTGTTAGTATACGAGAGACAAAAGTCCATGGTGAACACATGCCTCTTGTTCAGCCGTTTAGAAAGGAGAAGTCCCCTGGGATTGAGGGCGGCGTGGTGTCCCTTAAAAAGTGGGCAGTGCTGACACAAATGGCTGAAAACACACTGTCCAGAAAGTCAGAGTTGAGTGCTGTGGGGCAGGGCAGGCGAAACAATAGGGCGTCCTGGTGTGTTAGCCTTGGGATTTGAGGCGGGGGGTTAAACCCCGGGGCTCTCGGGTTTCTTGGACCAAGAAAAATTGAGCCTCCGGGAAGTGACCTTCGTTGTAGAGGCCTTGATTGTTTTTCAAACCCAAAGGGCGTTGTCCGGCTTGGTTGTACATCTGGGGATGGGCTGTAAAAGGGCCCCCCATGTTGGACAGCTGTGACCTGGCTTGCTGGAGTACAGTCTCTCCCCACCCCACAATGCCCACCTTTATCCGCAGGCTTGATCAAAATTTTTGTCTGGTCCTTCATTTCCTGTAGGGCTGTCTTTCTGCTGGGCTGGGGTTTGGGAAATGGCGAAGGGGCTTGGGTTTTAACTGGCAGATTGGTTGGGTGCGAGTAAATTAGTAGTCTAGAGAGGGAAAAGGCACCAGGTTTGGGAATCCAATGGCGGGGGGTTTTTGTAAAAAAAGGGAAGAAAGTCCTAACACTTGGGATGGGGAGTCACGACAGAGGCTTTTTCAAAATGGGCTGCCAGACGCAGTCCCCGAAAAAAAGTTGCAGGGAACTGTCGGGCCCGGTTTGGTTGTTGGCTGAGGGGCACAAATTTGAGTCCTCTTGAAACAAGGGGTGTTGGCCTTGTCAACCCCAAGTCAGGGGGGGATGGTGACAACCGATGGGTTTCACTGCGGGGGCACTGGAAGGAGGAGGACACTTTCTATTTGAGAGGGCAGTAGTTTCTTCTTCTTTGTTTCGTATAGGCTATTAACTTTTGGTTGGAGACGGGAAAGGTAGAGACAATAAAGCTTTGGGTGTTTATGATCCAGTTATGATGAAGTTTGGGACTTCAACCGGGGGGGAGGGGGTTTGGGTTTATGGGGTTTCACACGACCAAAAATATGATTCATGTTTCTTTCTGGCTGAAAACTGGCTACATAGGGAAATTCCATGGGGATTTGGGTAGAGGGGTTGAATTCAATGAAAAACCCATGGAAAAAAGTTTTTTCCAGACAAAACTGTGTGAAGTTGATGTGGTGGTCATTGGGCTTTTCCCGAGTGGAGCGCGATAAAATAAAAACCAACAACTGAGGTGTTGGGAGAGTTCTCAAAGAGCCAAGGGGGGAAAACCAAAAAAATTGGGAAGTGGCGGGCATGACGAAGGACAAAAACTTAACAATCGAGTAGATGGGAAAAAAGGGGAAGAAAGGGAGGTCGCGTCGGTGTTGGGGAAGTGCGTTGTTTGGGAAAAAACAGGGGGGGATGACTGTGGATCACATTTGAAGGGGAAAAAATGGTGGGGAAAAGTGCATCACCAAAGGGTTTTGGGATGGGGACGGGGGGGCGGAAGGAAAAACCAAACAAGTTTCGTATGGTGTCATCAGGCTTAGAGTTAGTGGGTGACAGAGGGCAGATTTATATGGGGTCGTTAAAAAAAGAAGGGAAGAACAGAGCCAGAGACAAAAAGGAAATTAAATGGGGTTAAGCAGTGAGAGGAATCATGAACAAATTAAAGTGGAAAAGCAAGAAGGCCTTTTAAAAAAAAACTCTACTTGGGGATATCCGCATGACCAGAGCTGAGGGTTTCTAAAGGGATTTTTTTTGTTGCAGCTAAAAAGCCATCTCTATCCCGACTTCTACCCCCAAGAACAATTAGGGCACTTACCCGCCCAATTCCTTCTTTCTGCTCTGTCTGACATGGTAGAGTATAGACGCCAAAATGGGGAGTTTTATCTCTTCCTGTTTGGCTAGATCCCTACTAGTCAGCTTTAAATGCCCCCCTTCCTTCCCCTCTAGCGTTGGTCCCCGGGGGGTTTACCTTGCGATTTTGCCTCGTGAAGAGGAAAAAGGAAGTTTGCCGGCTTTCTGACTAAATGGGGAAATAGGGGGGGTGTCTTTTTTCTGCGTTAGCCACACAAAAAATTCGGCCTTTAGATAATAACTGCCCTAGAATGCTATGTCTGACTGGTGGTTTTTCTAGCCCCAAAAAAGGGGTATGATAAAAAAACCCCCTTTGTTTTTGCTAAAAAAGACCCAAGTGGGAGAAATACTTTTTTGCTTTGTCCTGTAATTGTTTGTCTTGTCCCGTGGTGGGACTAAAACCTTTTTTTTATTTTTTCTTCATTTTTTGGCCTCAGTTACCCTTTTTTTTGGGAAAATGTTTTGAATATGTTTGAGCTTTGTTTGGTTTTAAAAAAAGTGTTAGTGTTGAATGTTTTTTTCGGTTTTTGAGAAAGATGATGTGTAGCTGGCAAAACTGGAATTCCCATGTGAAAAACTGCATTTAAATTCTTAGAGCGTTTATTTAATTACCTGTTTTTTTATCCATGAAGTGACAATCATAAAAAGCGTACTGATAGGTCAGATCTGGTGTGTTGATATTGTACTCATCATTTTTTTTTTACGAAAATTTATGTGGCAGAAATCTAATTTTGTCCATTTTGTAAAATTAAAAAGAAGGAAGCCATTTTGTGCTCCCCGTCCAACATTAAGGCCCCTCAGAGCGCAATTCATACAAAAATATTTAAAGAACCCTTGTCTTTTCAAATTAGTCTTTTTATGTCTCATCTAATGAAAATTTACTGTTAAACAATTCACTTTAAAATTGTGAAAAGTTTTCGAACGAAGTGCTTATGAAAAACACAATGAAGACTAGGTCAATCTTGATTAAATCACAATGTTTACCCCCATTAAGGGGCTTTGGCCCCTTATAAATAACTGATTTTTACTCTCTCTCTTCTCTCCCTCTCTCTCTCCCCCTCTCTCTCTCTCTCTCCTCTCTCTTCCTTTATATTTTTTGTGGACGACCCTTTTTTATTTCAAATTATTACAAAAGTTTTGTTGATTTTCTGTTATCATGAAGTTATCATTTTTTTTAAAGGGTTCACAGAGAAAATGGTCAAACAAATTTTTCCCGGAGAATGTTGGAAGTGGACCGCCCACTTAATGGGATCTGCCCCCCTCAGCTAGGCTGGGTTAGCCCTTGGGTGGGTCTTCGTGGACGTGCCATTTGCAGGGGGAATCATGAAAAGGGTTGTGAAGATGTAAAAACTAAAGTTTATGTGGTTGTTTGTGGAAAGACTTATGCATAGTTTCAAAAAAATTTACTAGTTGTTTTGGGAAAAGCCCCTTTTTAAAAAATTTTCATTTTCTGCGTATGACACTGTATCAGTAAGGTGCACCCACTGAAATTGAAAAAATAAAAGTGCTGATAAAATGCAGCCCAATCATCAATCATAAGTAGATCAAAATATCACAATATGAGGCTGCCCCTTACATGCATTTAGTTATGATGAAAAAAATGTATGGAATTTTGTAAATGTGGTAAAAAGTAAGAAATTATAAAGTAATGAAAAGCACCAAGGCCCGTTGCTGTCATGTTGTCAGCAAAAAACGGAGCAGTCTAATTTTTCCCCAAGTCTAAGAAAAACCGGGGAAAAATTGATGACAAGATGACCAGTTTAACTTTTTGGGTTTTTGTCAGTTGTGCAGTCTTTCTATGTACTGTACTGTTTTCCCCAGTTAAAAAAAGATCTTCGTCCTGCGGGAGGATGCAAATTTGTTTCTGTATGCGTATTTTCTCATTAGTTCTTTACCCCAAAGATAAAATGAAATTTATTTGATTCTGCTTTTTTCTGCTTTTCGGTAGCTCTACTTTGGTTTGCTTTCTCTCCCATTGGTTTTTGTTTTAGGTGATGCTGATTGACAGCAGGAGCGATGAGTTTTTAGCAATGAATCTTTAATCAGTTACAAGGCTGTGTTAGCAAATCCGTTTAACTATATCATGTTTATGGATGTGGCATTTATGGTTTGCTTTAACAACTAATGACTAGTTGCTTCTTCCTTATCTATTTTTTCATTGTCCTAAACATTGAGACTCATTTGAAAATTGTCTTTGATAACAGCAAGTTTTTAAAGGGTAAAGGCCAGAGAAGCAGAAGGGGTATAACAATGAAAAAAAATTTCACCTTTCACGCAGAAAAAAATGGTATATATTTTGAAAAAATTAACCAAGTTAAATACTGTAGGGAACAAAAATTTTTAAAAAATTAAATAGGCATAAAAGAAAAGCTGTTTTGCAATTTGGAGTTGGATTCTACTTATTTAACGGCCTGAACCATTTTTGATGATTTTCTGCAAGAAAAATTGTGCTTTAAAACTTCGACCCCCCCGCTTTGTTCTTTTTTGTTTAATTTTTTTTCTGTCTTTTCTTTGGGTGAAGTCAAAAGACCTAAAATCAAGGCATGATTAGAAATAATGTTTGATTAAATTTTTTTTTTTTATTAAAAAGTTTAGATAGAAAAAGTTTCATGAGAAGTAGAAAATTAATAACCATCTTTAAAAAAATATGATTAAAATGAATTTTTCACTTTTTTTGTTTTTTCCACTTTGACAGTAAGGTATTTTTCAAGTGTAATTGAAACAAATCTTACCAGAACTGGAAAATTTTTTTTTCTGGTGTATTCGAATACAATCAGCGATTTCGTCACAGTTATTACTTTTCCCCATGCTGTCATAGTCTGTTATGATCTGAAAAGGGCCCCCTGTCTATGGGTACTTATTGTAATAGTGTTATGTAAGTGCTCGTTGAGATGGGGGGGTCTGAAAAATCAAGACATTTGCCATGACTAATTTATTTGCCCCAAAAATAAGACCAATGGAAACCAACAAATCAAGGTT
>JAMYXO010004463.1:0-17422 GCA_033310375.1 Conus canariensis | reverse complement strand
CATGGCGCACAAGCCAGCAGCAGCAATGTAGGGCAGAGTCGTGAGGAACCAAACCTCTTTGAGATGCTGAACACGCCCCTGGATAAAACGGGATGCTCTCAGGT
Source organism: Conus canariensis (assembly GCA_033310375.1). Lineage (NCBI taxonomy): Eukaryota > Metazoa > Mollusca > Gastropoda > Neogastropoda > Conidae > Conus > Conus canariensis. Next base: position 17,318 of record JAMYXO010004463.1, on the reverse strand, counting down.
TAGTGGCATAAGCGGGTCTTACACTGTGATAGCTGCTTGGGTCATGCTTTGTTCTTTATAAATTATAAGCATATATGCAAAGGATCTGAAGAAAAGATCAGACACTTTCATTGTAGATTAGACGACAGTGCGTTTCTACGTACGATGTTTGTCATCAGTCATGAATGGAATATTTTGCTGCTGATAAGTTGGTGGCTCTAACTTAAAGGAGTGAAGGGATGTATGAGTTTTTCCAGAAAACTGTCACCAAAACCATGCTCGTTTTGTCTCCACCTTTTTCATTCCTTTTTTGTTCCATTTTTTGTTTTTTAAATGTAGATACGCTCCTATAATCATAATAATGAGATATTAGCAAGCATGAATTAGATGGTTAAAATAATTGTGCTGTCAAGCACAGAATTGTACTGACGTTGCTTCCAGATTGTACTCTGTGTGTGTGTGTGTGTGTGTGTGTGCGCATGCGTGTGCATCTGTCAAGTGCATCTGTGTGCATGCATGTTAGTGTTAAGAGAGAGAGAGAGAGAGTGTGTGTGTACGTATTTATTAAAAGATTTGTCTCTTTTACCGGCACTCTCGGGAGCGTATTTATTAAAGATTTGTCTCTTTTACCGGCACTCTCGCGACTTTGTTACTCGCGATCGTCGGCACCGCTCGCCGGTCGTGTTCCCCCACCATATTGCCGAGCCTCGGGTTCAGCACGCATTTTGTGCTGGTTCCGCTTATTAAGGTTTAGGGCTCAATAACTATCACACCTGTACTCTTTACCCTTCACAGGTAGAACGTGTTCGAGTAAGGGTGTGTGACACTGATCTGCTTATTAAGATTTAGTGCCCAAGAACTATCACACCTATACACAGTGATACTCCACGTGTAGAGATTGCTATTAATAGCCATACCAGTCACACGACCGGTGGCGTGTACGGGTAGTTCGAGTTTTCAGTCGATCTCTCGAGCACTTTGCACGACACCACACGGACGATCGAGATTAATTGATTTTCTCCATCGGCCACCTTGTCTCCTCTTTGCGGTCGTGTGTTCCGGGTTTGCTCTATCCACCTGTGCCCAACATGGTGAAGGACACCGCCGGGTCGAGCCACTCCACTGCTCGGAGTTCGCTCAATTTCCCGGAGAACCCGCGGGTCGATTCCATCTCGGAGCAATCCGTTCGCACTGATGAACGTACGGTTCGGGTAGACAGAGACGACTTCTCCGCGGAAGGGACGCGTGATCTTCCTCGTCTACCAAACCGACGGACGCACGACCGCGGCGTCCCAAGGCTGATAGGCAAGCGGCCACCATTTCAAAATGCCTTTCATTTGATCTGCCTGCTAGTCTAAGGGCAAAGCTCCCCTCAAGGTGCTGCCCAGAAAGTCTAATGGCAAGGCTCCCCTCAAGGGGCCCGGCCGAGCAAAGACTAGCCAACGGAATTCGCCCTCCCCCACCCCTTCTCCATCGGCCAGCTTGCCCTCTAGCCTACGGACTCGCTCGGAGACTTCTAACTATCATGCTGAGTCACGCGAATCTCGGCCCCCGGGGCACCTTGCCGAGCCGCGGACCAGCACGGGTGACGGATCTGGAATGGAATCACCATCCGTCACTCGCCTTGATGAGTCACGTATCTCTTTTTCCCCCCAAATTGATACGTGCACTCATAGCGCTCGGCCCCACCGGGCACAGGTGCAGCCAACACCTGAGCTCGAGGAGCGCTTCGACTCCGGAAGCAGCCTTATGGTCACCCCGACGCACGACCTCGGTGGTGTCCATAATCCTGGGCGTGCGGGCACGCCGCGCCATGGGCCCGGCCGTGCCCATGCACAAGGACGGTCGACCTACCCCGATCGAACGTCACCTTCTTCCCTAGGGGTATTGGACGTTGGGGAACCGACCTTTCGGATCCCCATTTGGGCAACGTCCGCGGTCCCGCTCCTCCGGGGGGAGGATCTACCAGCGGGACCAAGGGTAACCTGACATATTCCTCCAGGGGGAGGAACACGGGACCGCATCCTGACCAATCCGCACTTTCGCGGGTTGGGGGCTCGACTTCCGCATCCTCCTCCATACCATTATGGCCCTCCCAGGCCCATTCCAAGGACGTGTATGGTGCAGTGCACGGACCTGGACGGGGACGACAGGCCACGGCCTCTCAAGCCCCCCCCCAACAGTGATTCAGGTTACCCGGGTCCCCGGGGACTTTCTGCCTACAAGAAGAAGAGGGTCTCGTGGCTACGACTCGGCGGATGTCTGACCTACGCATTCGCCCAACGCGCGGGTCAGACCTTGAGTGCGGCCTACCTACCATGGTTTTTCCCCAGGGCCGCCACAGCCCGTTTACCTCCCCGGGGACCGGTGGCTCTATGCCCCCGAGAGAGACCAGTGGCTTAACGCCAACACCCAGCACGACCAGCTACATGGTCGAATGTGGCACCCGGCCTCACTTACCTGGGTCGACCTTGGTCTCCCTCCTCGGGCGCTGTCCTATCGGCAGGACGATGTCCCGGCCGCCGATTATAGGGCCACCGGGGACACACTACAGGCACCCCTCGACTTACCTCCTGAAGACGGGTGCTATGAACCCTCTCAGGACCAGTACCTCCCTGAGGCGGACGATGACGAGGAGCTAGCCCCCACCTCATTGTACGATGTCCGCACGATAGAACGGTGGCGACCAGACCTCGTTAGGAGGGAGGCCGCACCCGCTGACGAATTTCTCTCCCTCTCCCCCGGCCCAGAGATCTAGACCAATCTACCCAAGAACCCCTCAGTCGCCTCCTTGTTTACGGACAATCCCGTGACCAGGGAGATGGGCATTTCCCAGTCGGACCGTCGGTTGATCCCCCACCTGCCCCCCCTACTTCCGGCGCCATCTCCTTTAAGAACCTAAAGGAATGGGTCCGAGTAGCCAGGATGGGCATCCTCCACACCACGGCGGGACACACCTACTTGGACATGCCCCTTCAGCGAGCGGAGGCTCTATGGCCGGAGGACGATGGTGCCATCCCAGTACCGGGGGACCCGGGCTCTGAGGCGCACCAAGAGCCTGACCCTCGCTTGTTCAGCGATCCTTTCATGCGACACCTAGTTAACAGGATTTCGCATCACCTTTCGGCTGCGGCGGACAGCGCAGCCAGAAGCCACTTCAACTGCTTGTTGGTCGCGAGAGAGGCCGTGCTGGCGCGGACCTCTCTCTCCCCGACGCTTAAGGCAGCCCTGCGATGCATCCCGGGCCAGGTCCAGTCGCTCTTTGGCGACTACTCGGCTGACGTCATAGCACAAGCAGTTGAGGAACGCAAGCAGGCTGTGTCCTTTGCGCCCAGGCCACCGCCACGCCCTGCTAGACCCCCACTTCGTTCCTTCCCCAGGCACAGACCCTATCCCAGACAATCGCCTTCCCGCACCGCACGGCCCGCCAAGCGACCTAATCTTCTCCCAAGGCCTAAGCCAAAACCCCATCAGCAAAATTTTCGGTTAGGCCAACAGTCACGCTCCCGGAGCTGACTAGGGAGACAGCCCGAGGGGGACTTAGATCAGGTAGCACCCCCCCCTCGCCCTATCCCCCACCCACCAGCCCAGACCCTCGCCCCCCCTGGCGGGCAGCCTCTCCCGGCATGCCCACCAGTGGAGACGCATACGCCTCACCCCTGGATAGTGGCGGTGCTACAGGAAGGGTTTCGCCTTCCTTGGGCCCACGAGCGTCCCCCCCCTCATGCTATCTCCCCCTCCCTCCCCCAACGAACCCTCCCCCGCCAAAGCAGAAGCTCTTCGCACGGAAGTCCAAGACCTCCTCAAAAGAGGGGCCATCTCAAAGATTTCCCACCCAAACCCCGGCTTCTACTCTTTGTGATCCCAAAAGCCTCGGGAGGATGGAGGCCCATTCTAGATCTTTCGCCCCTCAACAAGTTCCTCAGGCCCACCAAGTTCAAGATGGAGACCCCCACCCAGATCCGAGACTCCATCCATCATCGCGACTGGGCCACATCCGTAGACCTGAAGGACGCCTATTTTTCAGATCCTGATTCACCCGGCCCACAGACGATTCCTACGGTTCGTCTGGCAGACCCCGGAGAGGCCTGCACGCATAGTGGACCTCATCTCCTGCCTGTCACAGGCACCCCACACCTCGGCCAGAACCCTGTCCTCCCTCCTAGGAATGATGGAGTCCCTGTCTCCCCTCATTCCCCTGCGGCGGGTCCCCAAACGCCAACTTCAGAGGGAGTTCCGCCGACGTTTGTCACAGACCTCCGACCGCTGGGACCAGGTCATTCCCCTCGGACACTGGTTCATTTCGGCGACGGAGGAGCGGCTCACTCCAGCCACTCTCTCCACCGGGGTCCCCATCTCCCTCCCAACCCAACCCAACCACTGGAACTTTATACAGACGCCTCCAACTTGGGCTGGGGGGCCCACGTGGAGGACAGTCACGCCTCGGGGAGTGGGAGCTGGAAGCGGTCAGGCTAGCCCTTCTCCAACTCCAGCACAAGGTCGCGCACCGACTTGTTCTCCTCCTCACGGACAATACGTCGGTAGCTTGCTATGTCAACAAAGGGGGAGAGGCCCGCTCCATAGGCCTCTCCCTCAGAACAGAGGCCCTCCTTCGCTGGTGTCGCGCAACCATTGGTTTGTGCCCATGATCGACCTGTTTGCCACCAGCTTCAACCATCACCTGCCCCTGTACGTCTCTCCCGTTCCAGATCCCCAGGCGGATGCAGTCGACGCACTATCCCTCCCCGGGACGGGCCTACTGGCGTATGCCTTTCCCCCCTTCCCCATCCTACACAAGGTGATCAGGAAGGCAAGGCTGGAAAGACCCAGGCTGATCCTCGTAACGCCATGGTGGCCGACCCAGTCTTGGTTCCCGGACCCCAAGTCCCTCACCCACGTTCCCCCCCTCCGGCTCAGCCCTCGCTGGGACATGCTGAGACAACCCCGGTCAGGTCTTCCTCACTCCAATCCCAAGATGCTTCGCCTACACGCGTGGCTTCTATGCCAGCCCAACTGCGAACATCTGCATCTACCCCCCACTCGGAGAGACCCCAGTCCGTCCTAGACACACTAGCCGGGGCAGGGCCTCTCAGGGATTACGGGACTTCGCCTCGGCATCTCGCAGAGCCAGCACCGAATCCCTCTACAACTACCGTTGGGAGAGATGGATAACCTGGTGCTCAGATAACTCTGTTCCCCATTACTGCCCCTCCAACATCCAAATAGGAAATTTCCTCTCCCACCTATCCTCTTCCCTTAAGCTGTCGGCTGGCTCCATTCGGGGCTACAGATCAGCTATCTGCACTACCATTCGTCAACTGGGGGGCCCTTCTTTTGACAATGACTTTCTCCTCAGAGAGGTGTCTAGAGGAGTTGCTCTACGGGAAGCTCAGTCCCCTAGGCGCATTCCCCTCTGGGACCTTTTTACGGTCCTCGATGCCCTCAGAAAAACCCCTTTTGAACCCATTGCTTCTATTCCTTTTGACCTCCTCTCCTTTAAGACCACCTTTCTCCTCGCCCTGGCCTCGGCCAGAAGACGAAGTGAGATTCACGCCCTCAGCGGTGACCCCACAGATATCGCCTTCCACAGGGACGGCTCAGTCTCTCTCAAGTTCCTTCCGGAGTTCTGACATCTTGGGAAAGGGAGAAAAAGATGGAGACATGGACCTTTGCCCCTCCAGGTGTCTCAGGTACTACTGGGAACGCACACGCCCCAGGCGCTCCTCCCAGAGACGACTCCTTATCTCCCTCAACCCCAACAATACTAGAGATATCTCGGCGGGAACTATCTCCAGGTGGCTCTCCAAGACGGTGAGATCTACCTACGCTCAGGCGTACAAGGATCTCCCTGTCCTATCACCCAGGGCCCACGAGGTCAGAGCACTGGCCACTTCCACAGCGTTCCAGTACTCTGTCCCCGTGCGCCACCTGCTGGAGGCAGCCTACTGGCGTTCGGAAAATCCCTTCATTAATTTTTACCTGAGGGATATCCGCATGACCAGAGCTGATGGGTCTAAGGGGATTTCCTTTGTGGCGGCCAATGCAGCCATATCGGTCAACCCCAAGAACCACTAGGGCGCTCGCCCTCCTCCGATTCCTTTAAATTCTGCTATGGTCTGACATGGTAAAGTATATGACGCCAAAATGGGGAGTTTGTGTTATACTCCCTGTTTGGCTAGTATACTTACCATGTCAGACTCTAATTCCCTCCCTACCTTCCCCTCTGGCGCCAAGGTTCTCGGGGGCACCATACACCAGGCCTCGCTGAATGACTTATAGGAAGTTGACACTGGCTTCTTCCGGGGCCGGAAGTGGGGTGACATCACGTGACTGTCTTATGACTGCATTGGCCACGGAAAAAATTCGGCCTGACAGAGCTGGCTAACTGCCGTTGAATGCTATGGTCTGACATGGTAAGTATACTAGCCAAACAGGGAGTATAACACAAACTCCCCATGTTAGTGTTAAGAGAGAGAGAGAGAGAGTGTGTGTGTGTGTGTGTGAGAGATATGATTTTTTCGTGAAACATTTCTCAAAACCTGGTAATATATAATGTAATCACATTTGTGTATTTATGAATTCAGTCAGTATTAGCACATTTTCATGTTTGTTAAACAAAGCATGATGCTAAGATTATGAATTACTTTTGATTGGCTTGCTCTTTTCCAGTTCCTGTCAGTACATTAGTTTATTTGACAATAAATGGCCACTGAAGTGAAGAAAGGAAAAGTGTACGACATAATCCTTGTGGAAAACCAAGTTGTTTTTGTCAGGCAGCCAGTAATGTCCTTCCAGGTGGAATTCCTCCGCAACCATGTCCTGGGACTCCTGGAAGTGGAGCCCCTGACGTTCACGTGTCATGCCACGTCCGACGGTACTCGTGTGGAGCGCATGGATGCAGCAGCCAACCCCTCCACCACCAACCCTGGCCCTACCCTGAACACAGTCCCTATCAACATGGGCGGCCTGGGTGTGGACGACCCCACTCCAGCAACTCTTTTGGGAGCAGGAGGAAGTACACCAGGGGCTGGTGGAGCCACAGGGACTGGATCTTCATCAGGGCTGGTAATGGCTGATTCCTTGAAGAAGCTGGCACAGATGTATGCGAAGCAGCTTCACCCTGGCTACAAGCAGATCCATCAGCTGATCAGCGACCATGTCAGCAAGGCTTTGGAGGTGAGTGACAGTTTAGTGTGCATGTTGTTGTGTGTATGCATGTGAACATGTCCACCATACATTGTTTGATAGAATTTGTGATGATATTCAAACCATACGTATAGTTCTGCATTAAGTTTGCAAAGATAATTGTATGCCCTGGCTCTGTGTGGCTTCAGGGCATTTTTTAAATGCACATTTAAAAAAATTAGATTACATCAATGCCTTTTCCGTAAGTATGAATGATTATCAAAGAAGTCAAGGAAGAGTCAGTGGTGAAAAGTGCATAAGAGGTATCAGAGCTTAGAAGAACATAAGCATTTTTGGAAAGCAGAAAGGCCCACAGCAATGTGACAACTGAACCTGATATCATGTTGAAGCTGACTTTTACTTTTTGCATGCTGAACATAGTGATCGTGAGGTTTTTTTTTAGGTTGAAAACCCACAAGAAGATGGGTGATGTGTTTTAAGGCACAGCTTCAGCCGTGCACAGAAAGCTGTAAGTGATTGATAGTTGCAGAATTTGGATACATAAAGTTTAAGCCCAGATCACTAAATTGCTGCAAGAAATGGTGTTTTTTTTCTCTTGTATTCACACTTTTATGACTTATGCACAGTAATGTTATGGAAAAGGCCAGCGAAGCAATAAGGTCTCGTAACTGGACTTCCAAAGAAATTATCTGTTTCAGACTGCATGTGGAGTGGGCACAGATGAAACTTTTGATGTAACTAACCTTAGATTTTGCTGCTTGTCTTCTGACCTCTCCAGAAGGACCAACCTTCAGCTCCACCACTGCCTCTTCCCCCAATCAAGATGTCTCTCAAGGAACTGGTGGACTATAAAAACCAGACCTCATCGCCACAGTCAGCTGCTTCGTCTGGCTTCTCAGAGTTCCCCACACCAGGCAAAGAAGCAGGAACCCCAGGCAGTGGGCCATCTGCCTCGACAGGCCCCGCACAGCAGCAGCAGAGTGCTCAGAAAACTATCCCCTTCTCACAGACCCACTCCCTTCTACAGCCTCCACCGGACCAGGTGTTGGTCATTGAAAGAATGCATTCAGGTATGTTTGACAATCATAGAGATTTAAGAATGTGTACATGCATACAAACGCAGTCATCTGTGCTTGAGTATGTGTGTATATATATATCTGTATCTATATATGTATCTATATCTATCTATCTATCTATATATATATATGTATATAGCACTGAGTTTGGTAACAAGTGGCCTGTAAGAGCTTCAGTCTACTAGGACGTAAGTTTTTACTATGTACATCCTTAACATGTATAAACTTGTATGTCCTTTCTAGAACACTCACATGTACGCACATGTCAAATATTTAGGCATGTGTGGTCACGCATGCACACATTCACGTACACAAAAAACATACGCTTGCATGCATACATCCACCCAGGCGCCTACACCTCGCCCACTCACTCTGTCATTCAGTCTCACTGACACATATTCTTCATGATGAAATTTATTTATACCCACATTTGAGTAATCAGTTCTATTTTATTTGCTGATGGAAGTAAATGATTATTTCAGGTGCCCGTCGCTTTGTGACCTTGGACTTTGGCAAGCCTATCGTACTGACGGACATTGTCATCCCAGCCTGTGGGGATCTGGCCTCTCTCTCTATTGATGTGTGGGTCCAAGGGGGAAGAGATTGATGGACAGCGCTTAGTTGTGGCTGCTGATATCGGGACACGAACTCTGGTCATGAACAACATCATGCCTGCTCCAATCTGTCGATATCTCAAGGTTGGTGTGTGCATGCCGAGGTATTCTGATACTGAAGAATTTATGTGAAATTTCTGAAATTAAAAAAAAAGACTTTATTTTGCCTTTTATTTCCTTTCTTTTGTGTTATTGACAGAATTAAATGCAGTGTTACAGTTTGTTCTTCATTATACTAGTTATTCACACTTCAGCTGTGCAGTATGTTCATTGTCAGGCTGGAGAACACTCCTTGGATCCAAGGATTTCTGACAAAATCGCCTGATTTTTAGAGGTAGGAAAAGTGACCATCTGAGAAAAATGAATCTGCTGAAAGAAAAATTACCAAACACCCAGTGTCTCATACTGTATCCAGTTTTTCAAATCCAGATTTCCATGATTCAATACTAACACAATGCTGCCTGATAAAGTTGTGTTCATATGTAACCCTGTGGTGAGCTTAGTTATAAACAGCAAGAAATGAGATGCAGTGTCACAGTGCTTATGTCCACCATAAAAGATATTGTTGTTTCGTTACTAACAAACCGTTTAAAAAAAATATAGAAACTTAATGAAATTTAAGTGTGTGTGTGTGTGTGTGTGTGTGTGTGTGTGTGCAGCTAAGGTTTTTTGTTTGTTTATTTGCTTTCAGGAAAGTGCATAGCCTATCACGAGAGAGCATGAAAGGGTCATAAAAATTGCATAGATGCCATTTTGGCCAAGGGTCTTCACACACATCCCTCCCCCCCCCCCCCCCCCCACTCCCTCCTTACCAGGGTATTGCCTCTGACCCCACCAGGACCTCAGTGACCCCTGGACCCCAGCCCTTTTCAGACATTTTTTTCAAGTTAGTTGTTCGCTAGCCTGTTTATAACAAATTATTCACTCTTCAGGTTTGCCTGCAAAGTTCATTTTGAAATATTAACCCTCTGCCTACCGCATAACTTTGTGCTATATGCATAACTTTATGCTATATGACTATGTCAATACCATGCCAAGAGAGGTAACTCCGCAACACATACACGCTTGCCATAAAGAAACCTCGATAAAAAATTTGTTTTTAACTTATCTATTCTATAAAAGTAATGAAAAAAATTCAAAGACATCACTGCATCCAAAACAGCCATTTTAAAACCATATATAGTGAACTTTGGCACACGAGGAAAAAAACAAAAAACGAACAAACTCTACTTCAGTGTTCTCGGTGCTAAAAAAATTTTCCCTAAATTCACTGTACCCACAGAATGTCATGGATTAGGAGCACAGAGTGATTTTCCAAGTCTAAACAAAGTACTGAAACCTTCAGGAACAAAATAAAGTCATTCTGTATGGTCTGCCCACTAAATAATCAACTTTTGTTGCGATGAAAAAAACAACCACCCAAACTTCAACAATTTTGTTAACTGAAGGCATCACATGCAAGAAGATTTGCCTTCTAACTACTGAGGGGAAAAAAATAGCAAGAACAGATTACTGAATACTGGACTTCAGATCGTGATGGAATTCAAAAAAAAATGTGCTTTTGCACAAGTGCACTCAGCAATCTCTCCGCCCCCCCGACACACGCCCACTGTGGTGATGATGTACCTCTTGTCCGTCTCCTCTTTGCTTTTTGATAAACAGGCAGTTTTTATTTTAGGTCAGAATTTATGTTCATCCTTTTCTGCTTGCTTTTGTGCAGCAAATAAATTTGTTTCTCGTTAAAAGTCTGCCAAAATTCTTCTGAGATCAAAAGGCTAAAGGTGATGCTCCCATAGGCAAATTATGGGACACACCGGTTTCCTGACTGACCCGGTTTCCTGGTTATCAAAACAAGAGAAATTTGGGGGGGGGGGGGGGGGGGGGGGGGGGGGGCTTCACTTCTTGTAGCCAACCACTCTAGTCAACAATTAAAGAATCTCTAGCAAGTTTTGTTTTCAAATTTTCTTTTGGGGGGGGGGGGGGGGGGGGGGGGGGGGGGGGGGAGTACAGAGTAACTTTTCTTTGAACTGAATACTAGATTAGAATTCAAAGGAAATACCAAACGGCATATGATGAACTTCAGTGTTTGATAGATCCAAAATCGTTTGTGGTTTGGTAACATATTGGATGTTTTTAACGCGTCTTATTTATTTTTGGTAATGTTTCTGTTTGTTTGCCTTATAAAAGGTGAAGTATTTTCAGATCATCACGGTGGGACGTTACGGAGCAGGCCACACTCGGTCTCGTATTCCACTTGGCTCATTCTTGGCCACAGCTACATTCTGCCTTGGGAATGGAGGGAATATGCTGAGACTCACAGCTACACCACAGCCTTGGGGAACTTGTCCTCTTCACTTCACGGCGGGCTCAAACCAGCCCAGCAGACAGCAGCAGTCAAACAGTTGGGGGCAGTCAGTCAGCCCCACTTGCTGCGCATCTTGGGTGTTCATGTCCGCAGGAAGACTTGCAGTGTCGCTACACCCGGGCCCCTGCCCCGCTGTCCTCACTCCTGTCTGCTGTGGCTGAGTAGTTTGTCAAAACCCATGTCACACTACCTAAAGCGGGCGCAAGGAAATGGTTTGAAGGCCCTTTATCATCAGTCGTACAAAAATGCCTTCAAACTGCAGCTGCAGCTAAAATTGGGCCCTTGGGGGAATAGCTCGCTTGAACAGAGTTTGGGTAGTTGGTAAAAAGTGATTTTGCTAAATATTGTTTTACTCTTTTGTATGAACGTTTTTTCATTAGTTACCGTTTCACAATGAAATGTAAGCACTTTTATATTGTTAAGAAGAAAAGAATATATGGATTTTATTTAATCCTTTGGGGAAAAAATGTAATGTTTAAAATTTGATAATTTACTGAATTCATTGATGGCTCTGTTTTATAGTGAAAGCATCGAAGGATGAAGGTTTTACAGTTCTTCTTTTAAGGGAGCATGTCTTCATGGGTTTGGTGAATGTATAATTAAAAATGATAAAGAAAAAGCCGTGATTGTCAGTTCCTGTAAACGGGGAGACATTTGGTTTATTTGTCATATCATACACGCAATAATTGTAAAATAAAAACAACAAAGTTTCTGTCAGTAATGGAGGGCAGGTGCTTTGACTTTTAAGTTTACGAGTTCTTTTCTTTTACTTTTTTTGTAGCCTCTTTTCATCCTACAGACATGATGAGTACATAATACAGGAGGTCTTTGTATGTAACTTATTTAATGATTTGTGAATACCGAAAAAAAATTTTTAAAAAAATAAAAAAAAAAAAAAAAGGGGGGGGGGGGGGGGGGGGGGGGGGGGGGGGGTGGAGAAGAAAGGGGGGGAGGGTTTTAGAGTCGGTTGTATTTCCTAATGATGCCCGGAATGTGGTTGAATTACTAAACAGGGAATGAAAATGCCGAGCCCCGAAAGCAGCCACGTTTCAGCAGGCCTGCGAGACCTCCCCCGGACAAGTGCGTCAGTTGAAGGGGTGCCCCGGATCCCCCTCTGCCTACATGTCCTCACCAGGTTTTAAGCCTCCTCATCCTTTGTCCTGGCGAAGGCTCCCCCAGTGGCCAGAAGGTTCCTTGTTCCAAACCCTGGGGTCTCTGGGGTCACGGCGAAATTTAAGGGAAAATTTTCCCCCCCTTTTTTTTTCCCCTTTTAGGGGCCCCCCCTGAACATTTATTAAAAAAATACGCTTTGATGGAATTAAAAGTACCCAAACCCCTTTTTAAAACCTCTAAGCTACGTTGTGACACAAAACCCCTTAGCAGGGTGGCTGGTTTGTAGGGTCCCGGGTTTGCTAGTTGGGGATTTTGGGAGGCCAGAAAAAAAGAAAAAAAATATGGGTGAAAGAGAGACATTTTTCCCCCCTTTCGGGGGATGGAATTTAGGGACTACTTTTTTAAGAGATTTTCCCACTGTTTTAAATCAAAAGTAGGGGAAGGAGTTCCCTGTTAGTATCAGTTTAGAAAAGGGGCCCATAATGTGATGGGGATTTTTGGAGCACTGGGCCCCTGCTGCTGTCCCGGTATTTTGGCAGTCAAACCCTGGTGGGGGTTTGTTCCTGGGGCAATTTCCCCCATTTTTCCATCAGGTATTCCTTTGTCCTTCCCCCCCGGGGACGGGTTTAAGTGATAGCTTGGGGGGGTCTGATCCATTCTTCTGTAGGGCCCTGCCTGAAATTATTCTGTGAGGGAAAAGGGAAATTAAAGGTTTTGGAGTTTGGGGGGTGAAATAAAAAATAGAAACATGGGGAAAATTTGGGTCCCCCTCACTAAATTTGTTTGGGGTTGTGTGTTTTGTTTGTGCCTGTGTTTTGTGTGGGTGGAAACTTGTCCCTAAATAACGGGGGGAAAAAAGAAAAATTTTCTTTAAACTGTTGCGGTAGGTTGTATGGGAATGATTAAATTTTGAGCGGGTTTTGGGGGGGAGGCCTAAGCAAGCCAAAAGGGTTTTTTAAAAACAGAGCAGTTAAATTGTTAAAGGTCTGAAAAAAGGTTAGTGGGGGAAACAGGGAAAAAAACCGGGGGTTTTATCTTTTTAAGTGTGGCTTTTAAAAATTTAGAAGAAAAAAGAAAGGAATTTCCCGTGCTTTTACCCAAAGAAAATATAAACCAGTCGGCCCAGGGCTTTCCTTTGTTGTGGGGCCCCAGGGATATAAGGCCCTAAAATGGTGGCAGTTGGTCTGAAAAAGTTTGACTGGAAAAAAAGACTTTGAAAAGCGGGGCCCCGGTCATGATTTAAAATTCTAAATTTTTTTGGCCAGGGGGCCCCTGTAAAAATTGGGGTTTTGGATTTATATCAAAAGTGAATTTTTTTGTCATTTCGTTACTTTGGTTTTTCTTACATGGGTCTTTGTTCATGTGCCCCTTTTGACTGAAAATACTTGTATGAAATTTTACTCAAGGTTGTGTGTGTGTGTGTATGTGTGTGTGTGTGTGTGTGTGTGTGTGTGTGTTGGTGTGTGGGGGGTGTTTGTGTGTGTGTGTGTGTGGGTGTTCAGTTTTACTAATGAGACGCAACATGTTTCAGGGGTGTTTTGTGTTGTGAGTGCTTTGAGCCAGAAAGCCCTGACGGGCCCCAGCTCGGTCAACATCTTGGACAGTCTACTGGGCTGCTGACCCGTGTCCTGCAGCCCCTGATGTCCAACCAGGGGGCCCCGATGAGGCAGCAGGCTGCCTGGACTTGGGACTGGTCAGCTGGATCCTGCTGTTTCCCTTTTCCGCAACTTTGACAGCGCTTTGTCATGGAGGGTCAGAGGACTCTGTTTAAAGCCAGTAAAAGAGACAGAGAAGGTGAGGTGATTTTGTTGTTGTTGTTGGAATTGTTTCAAAACCTACCACAGAAGATGTGATGGTGGTTGTTTAACCCATTTGCATTTTAAGGTATCTTTTTCTTTGTCCGGCCCTTTCTGGGCTTTGCCCCCCAGTGCTTTTCAGGCCCCTTTGATCTGAGCCTTTTCTAGTGGGCAGGCCATTTTCAGGTTACCCCCATCAAATGTTTTTCAAAGTTTTGCTGTTTGTTGATTGGTTGGTTTATGTGTTGTATATGTCTAGACACAAAAATAGATTTCTCTAAAATTGATGTGTGCACACACAACACACACACACACACACACACACACACACACACAAAACACACCACACATTTAAAAACTAACTAATTAACTAACTAAACTAATTAACTATTTAAAACAAATTAAAATAAAACATTATTATTTGAAAGTGAAAGTTTTCCATTTAAAAAGGACATTGTCCTGTTAACATTTACTATTTAAATATGTTATACTATTTTATGTGCATGGCATGTGCTGTTAAAATGCGGTAAATCATTTTCCTTTCTTTAAACAAAATGTAAGTTCTTGATCTGAGCTCACATATATTAAATTAGATTAGTTTTTATGATCAAAGATGGTCAAAAAAAATTTGTCAAGGTTGTTGAAGCATGAATTCACAGTCTGTACATTGTTACAGATTTACAGACTACAGGACTATAGTAAATCAGCAAACTGAATAAATGAATACATAATAAAAGAAAGATGGAAAAGAAACACATTGAGAAAAATAAAATAATCCCTTATTAATCAAATGAATTTGATTGACAGCATTATGATTGCCTGAAAAGGGTTCATCAGTGACGCTGCTATTTCAGTTTTTCCACTGCTATCAAACAACAAAGGTAATGAAATACGGACTTTGAATCATACAAAGTGCATATCAAAATTAGAATTTCAAAGTTGACTTGCATTATTATTTCAACTTGTAATGGTATTTAATACAAAAACAATGATTGGACAAATCTGCAAATTGATCTACATGACCAAATTCGGCACCTTAAGCATTTTGCCTTAATTCTACTGGCTGACAAATCGCCTCTGTAATAAGAAGACCCAGTCAAAATTTTGAAAAAGAATGGGAATTAGATTCTTCATGCCCTTACATTTTACATGCTTGTCAGTGGTAATATCTGTTTTTCAGCCAACGCTATTGGTCGATGGAGCTTCATTCAGAGCTCCACGGACAGGCCCAGGAAAAACACCAATTTATGAAAGGCGGGATCACGCAAATTGCTGAGTCGCTAAAATGCAAAGCGCATTCTGCACCACAAGCACGTCTTACAAGACTTTAGAATTTGCCAAGCCCATGATTGAGAAACCCAAAAAGCAAGGCCCAGTTTTAAGTGCAACTTTCTTTGTGAAACATGATTTTTTGGTTATAGAAAGAGAGAATTATTAAAGTATTCATATCAGAAAATGGGACGATTCAAAGAGCTTTGCAGATTAAGTTGGTCACATCTTGTATGGCTGGCTTCTGTCTCTGTTTTTTTTGTTTGTTTGTTTAATACTTGATGTTGATGAAAAAAAGTGGCTTTGTTACATAATTGGGAAAAAATTACTTTCTTTTTTTTGTTTTTCTATTCCCGCTCTGTTAAAAAAAAGTTAACAGAGTTTGGAGTTTACTGTCTTTGTTGAAAATTGTCTATTCCTTTAGGTTTAAACAGTCAAGAAAAGCTGAAGCTTTATTTTGATTACTATCTTCTCTTTTTACTCACCATCATCACAAAAATGTAGGGATGAGTGCTTATGCCTGTGTTATATGATTACTTGATACAAAACTGAGGAATTGTTGGGTGTGTGTGCATTTGTGTGTGTATCCAGTTATGTTGTTGATTATTTCTTGTGACTTGTATATTAAACCCAGTTATTTCCCATGGTATACATGTCATTGTTGTTTTGCAGGTGGCCCATGTAGTTTTCAAGGCAAAGAGCACCAGCAAAGAGAAAGCTCTGAGAAGGAACAGGAATCTCTCAAGAAAGAGTGGCCCAGCTTCGAAGCAAGGATTTTGCACAAAAGGGTTTCAGTTGTGAGCCAGCTTTCAAGGGGCTGAAGCTGCGTGACAGGGCAGTGATTTGTGGCTTTTGTTTGAAAGTATGCTGTTTGATATAGTGGAATATGTTTGCTAGAGTGGTGTGTCTTTATCATATGTTATGACTAATTTTGAATACTTTTCTTCCTGGTGTAGGAATAATTTAACTGCATGGAATGATAATGTTAGAAAAGTGTGTGTTAAGTTTGAGTGTACCCAGACAAGTGCTTGCATGTGTATATGTATGTGTGTGGAGGGGTTGTGGGAAATGGGACGTGATTTTCAATTTTGTCTTCTTTTTTTTTAATGCTGTCTTTCGTTTTGCTTTTTATAGCCATTTCACATAACCTCAGTATTTGTTCCCATTGAACTCAGCTCTACTAATTCTTATGAACTGTGGCGTTCTTCATTTCTTTTTGCATTTGGGCAGTGGACATGATTATTGTAGGCGATTACAATGGCAAGTTTAGGTCCCGTTTTTTCAGTAGAAACCCGCTGTGAGAGACCCCAGCACAGTTTGATATCTGTGGCTGTAATTGAGTATTAAAATTTCAAGTGATGATTTGGAAAAGTATCAGCTAGTAAAGCGGTGACCTTACAAATTCTGGAAGAACGAAATGAAGAAATCAATGAAAACATGCACAGACTGTGTTAAACAAGATGTTGTTTTATTTCAGTGTTTTTATCAAAAGAATATCTGCCTTTGAAAAATCGTACTGCATTAGAAGTGAAAGAAAATAAAAAATTTTTACTTGGAGGGAAAAAAGGCCAAGTCTTTGGTTTACAGTGCTGATTGTGGTGTTTGTAGTGAGCATCTTTTGACCTCGTCTTGCTTCTGACTGCAATGGATTTAGAAACAGTTTTACCTTTTTGAGATAATGCATGCTAGTGATTGAAAATGTTGAAATTGATCAAAAAAAACCCTTTTTTTTTTTCAGAAACAAAAAAAAAAAAAACAAACAAAAAAGCAAAAAAAAAAAAAGGAGGAAACAAGCAAAGAAAGATATTTTGTTGGCCATATTCAGGATCAGTAATAAGTAACCAGCTTTTTTTTTTTTTTTTTGCTTTCATAAACAAAACAAAGGAAAAAGCAAAATAACATTTATAAAAAAAACAAAACAAAAACAAGCAAACAAAATGATATTTGTTGGCCCTGTTGG